>JAAXYW010001284.1:0-23150 GCA_036851895.1 Orthonychiurus folsomi
GTGGTGAGATATCATGGAGGTCATGTGGCGGGATATCGTGGAGGTTGTGTGGCGGGGTATCATGGAAGTTATGTGGCGGGTATCCCTCGTTAGTTTGGTAGCATAATTTGTATTTAATAGGCTTTAAAAAAGCCAAACCAGCGCGCTATATTAAAAATATTTCTAGAATTAGCACTTGCATGTCAACATTACCAATGCACTAGCATTGCTAGAAAATAGAAAATGCAAATGGCTAAACAGAACTGCTAAATTTTCCTGCGGTTGAGACGATGGATGACTGACTGACTTTGCCTGCAACATGTAAGCAAAAATGTGAATTATATGTGCGTCTCATGATGGTGGTGATAAGGTGATTTAAAATTTTATTTGTGGTGATGGGTAATTTGTTCTTGTCTGGCAATTTGTGTTGCTGCCCTACCACTTACTTTTCCTCAGTAGTATCACCCACTTTAAAGATGTAGTATGCAAGGTAATCCTTGTTTGTGCCAAGAAAGGGAAAGGGGTGACATTGCCATTACACGAGGAGATGTAAAACATTTTCTAATTAGCTGACTTCTTGAAGCCGATCGATTAGTGTTTGTGTACAACACCTGCAAAAATGCATTCCATAACAAGAGTAGTATTCGTATTTTTATCATATTTGTTTTAATTCAGACAAGAGAACAGCATGGGAGGGTGCTCTTTTATTTGACGTAAATTTTGATGGAAACCGCTTGCGGACTCAATACTAGGATTACGATGGAGGCTGTGGAGGTAATCATTTTGAAGCACATAATTGGCTATTGAAATTGAAATGTACTATTGCCTAATAGGCATATGGGTCCAAAGGATTTAAATTTGGAATACTTTAGAAAAGCAACCAATTATATTCAATTAGAATGTGGACCGCTGATCATAACACTTGAAATGACATGGAAATAGCATAAGGAGAAATACAGTACCAGTTTTGGCAAGTTTCGTCATCAGGTCTGTCATCAGCTGTTTTGGCTAACGTTTTTGTACTAAATTACTCATGAATTTGAGATGTATCCATCAACACACGCACGTGCTTTTCTTTCTAGTGACGCAATTTTATTGTAATCGTATCCTTTCACAAGTCTATACAATCTTAAACAAATTAATTAGGTAACTTGAGCCCCCGTATTAATAATCCAAATCCTTCTGGCAAGGAAATAGCGAGAATACAGCTTGTGGGATAACACGAGACTGGAGAGCAGAGACTGGAGAGCGGACTCACTTTTGACAAGTTTAGCAAATACTCTTGAATTAGCTACTATTCTTAGAAAATTTGTTTGCTATTTATTCTAAAGTCGGCCAAACCCTTCCAAAACATGTTTGATTAGCCAAGGAAAACAAACAACAACAAGGAGGCTATCCGAATCTGTGAATTAGGTTCCAGCCATGTTTGAACCTTACAAAGAATTGCCTGGAAGGTAGACTTTGATGTACAGGTGTGCCAATTATTGCACTGCCAGCTTCAATACACATTCAATTTGAGTTAGCGGTTAATTAATTATGTGTACACCGAGAGGAAAACAATTGTACACCGAGAGGAAAACATCCACAAATTCAAATCTCGGACAACAGTGTTGAATACAAGAACATAACATCCCCGCTCCTAATAGGCGGAGGCATACAATTCCCCGAAATTCCACTACACTGAGAACAATATACACAATTCCAAAAGTGGTGCCATAAATTATTCCCCTTTCCCTGAAAAATTGGTACACAGGCAATTCCGTACATGTGAAATTGCTAATTAACGTTTCAGCACTCTGAAATGGAACATCCATTTGCGATTGCACTTCCACCACTCCCTCCCTGTACTTTTCCATCCTTTTAAATTCGGCTTTGCCAAATGAGGAATCTAGGCTCCATGTACATTGTACACGGGAATTGAAATATACATTATACTCACTTGCACCACGGGTTTCTTCATACTCCATTCCAACACAAGGGCTTTGTTCCGTCCCTGAAAGCATTCACGCTTTCAACTTTATTGAAAGGAGGAACAGAAAGGCAGCGGTGAAAGCGATCGAGCGTAATTGGCCGTTTCAGAATTGAAAATCTTGCTACACAGTCCACTGTGAACGGGACTGCATTGCGGGGACTGTTTTGGAATATTTGGGTTGTTGGATTCCCCATGAGGTGAAGTGCTATTCCAGGATTCCGGGAAATCAGTCAGCCTAATATATTACAAGACCATCCATGCATTTAAACCCAAGGTTATTGTGCAATCTACGAGCCGCTGGGGCTGGATTACTCGGAAACTATTTAACGCCTTTCGCCATTTCTGAAATTAGTTTTCTTGAAATCCTAGACCCAGGCCCGAACTCATAATGCATGTTCCGTTCTACCTTGAAATTGAATTAATAGTCTAAGTTACTCAGACTGACGTCTTCATAGTTTGTGATTCTCTCGTCCCTTAACTTGGGAACAAGTTTTTTTATGAGCAAATTTCATGGCGCGGGGTACCAAAATCCTGACGATTCCTTTTCACAGTCAACCTTTAGTGTGTTTTGATTGGGCTACGGACATGAGAGTAATGCAATAAAATGTTGGTTCTCTTCCCACTCCACTCTAATTTGTTACATGCATGGAAGTAAAAACCAGTGAAAGAAAAGCGAGTGCCGAAACGAACAAACCCCATCGTGTTAAGCACTAGCCTCAAGTTCAGTGTATGTAATATGTAACACGGGGAGGTCATAGACTAATTTGAATCCGTGCTAGGACCCGGAAGCCTCCAATGAATCCTTTGCATATTCCACGGCGAAGAGAAAGTTTTTGTTGAAGCCCCATGTCCCTTCCCATTCACTATTCATCATCTCCGTGACGCGCTAAGTGATTGAGGCGGCTTTTATTCGGAAAAGGTGGAGTGCTTGAGAGCATTGACTGAGACATGAACCACATAACATAGGTTGAAGCACCTCAATTTACATAGAACTTCAAGATGTCTTACTTAATAATAACTTTTATATTGCCATATATATATATATAAGGAGTTTTTAATTCATATGTAATTTCTGTTTAACAATTTCAAAACTGTTAAGCGTAAAATGCATGTTACATATAGTGTTAAATTCTGAGACTGAGATATTCCATCATTCCAAGGTAAGAAATGCTGGATTTTAAGCAGGACAGAAGAGACTTTACGTCACGTTGATGCCCCACCAGCAAGACCTTTAAAACTCCACAGCAGACTTCGATTTCCATTTACGTTCTCCTCCAAATCTATCATAGTTTACGCACGGAAAGCAGTCACTCTCTCCGGAGGATCCATCGCCTCCACTCCCATCTCAAGATGAAGAAGAATGGAAATTCCTAGATTTATTAAAACGTCACGTCCCACCACAATTTGGGAGAAATGGATCAAGTTATTGGATTTCCCACTCAACCCCACACAAAGCAATGAGTGAATAGGAAAAGGGCAGAGAGCTGAAGAATGTCAATCGTAAGTAGCAGTTGGATCCAAGATTAATATGAGCTCTGTTGATTTATCTCGTTAATTAATTCCATTAGATGAACTGACCTTGTGAAGTCAAACCCAAGCAAGCTGCATTTGTATGCTCAAAATTGTAGTGCGTCCACAGCACAAACAGAAAGAAACGAAAGCAACTGGAGGTTAAATAAAATACGCGTGAGTTTGGAAGGTAAATTATGCAAATAACTTTTACTTTCAACGCGGTCGGGACCGTAGTCACCTTTGTTACTTGTGACACTCGTGTGGTAATGTGTGAATTGTGCTTGCTAAAGCAAAGGAAGTGTACTCATAATGTCATAGTCAAGCTTGCAATGGTTAACACGCTTGGACAGCCTAAGAAGGATTGATTACCTGCCAAGTTTCCAGGCTTTTGCAACAAAATTAGTTTTAACCCCGTGTCAGGTGTATCGTGTCTTTTTAAATGAATTGAAAGAAAAGGTTTTCCAACGAACGAATAATCCTCTTTACACTTTCTTTTCTATGACCCACACCTTGAATAAGAAATAATGTGTTTGCACTACATTCAATTAAAACATGCTCCACTCTCCCTTGGCTTAGTAGCCCAAAGCAGTCAAGATCTAATAAAGTCTCAGAACGACGACGCGACGTCTGTTTTTAGAAGAAGCCAAGATTTTTGTTATTGCGATTGATGCCATATAAAAGACAAACCAAACACTTTTAAAACTTGTTCTCACTAACTATAAAAAAACAACTAACTTTGTAAGAATTATTTCAGCTCCTGTAAATATAAGGTGGGTGGATTGTTTGTTTTCACCAAACCAAGAAGAATTAATGTCCAACAAGCTAGGAGGTTGTTTGCATTTTGTTCCACTGACAAATACTTAGTCAATTGGTTCTGCGGCTCGCAACTGAAGAAGCCAGACATTTTGCGGATAGGAAATAACTTTTTGTGAGGAGGGACGCCGGATCGGATTGAGGTTCTGAGAACTACAAAGTACCTTAATATTAATCAAATTTGACATTTTCAAATATAAGTTCCTATATTTCCAAGACATACAACGTTATTACGGAGTAAATTGAGTAACAAGATATTGGAGCTCATGTCACAGTCACAAGACATTTGATATTTAGCACGTGGAACCGACTAAAGTAGTTAAGTTCTCAAACTTGTGGATAGAATTTCTTGGAACTCGTATGTGAGTAGAAAAAGAAACGGAATCGAGGAAAACTTCTTACTTAGCTCAATATAATTAAAGGGTGGATGCATGTTGGTCCTTCCGACTGAAGAAAATATTGAAGCGGGGTGGAAAATGGAAAATTACTCTTACAATTTCTTAGCAAGTAAAACTTTCTTCGGTAGAATCATTAACTTCAACTTTAGTCCGAGGACACAACTTTTCTTTAATTACTGGTGCTGTCGAATAAACGTTGTCCATATGCACTCGAGCACACCTGAAATTCCAGATGGACCGGTGTTTGCTTCACAAAGACGTGCATCTGCAAGAAAGGCTGAAACATTTGCTGAAATGCAATGCAAGTAACTGCAGTGTATAGGAAGTAATGACGGCTTTCACTTTCTATTCAAGAGGGCACCTCAACTCCGAAGGAGTGCTTAGCCTTAATTTGACAATTACGTAGATGGGAGTGAGAGTAAGATGCTATTACCAAAAAAGCTTGACAGCGGGTTGAAGGGCCTTTACTAATGCAAATGAGAATATGCGTTCCATATAGAGAGCGCAATAAAGTTGTGACACATTTAATTAAACACAGCATTTAACTAATTTTATTCGCAGATTAAATTACATCAAAATGAGTGACCAATTTCCAGACAAAAGAGCAAGCAACTTGTGTACCAAAACGGTTAGCACCATTCGTGCAAGCGATTCCAAGATTTTTGTACGCAACCAACTCTTCCCTAATTAACAGACAGAATAACATTTACTTTCAGCTTAATTAATTCACTGCTTTTAACCTTACTTTTCTTTGGTCTGAAAATTTTGGAGCAGAAGTAAAATTGCAGGATGCTTCCGAATAGTCAAATTTAGTCGGCTAAACATAATTTGACCACATCAGCATGGCGAGGAATGATGAAGCAGTGGTAAGTTAGTAAATTATTAATAATATTTAGAAATTAAACTAGTGAACAATGGCATAAAAACTTTCAAAACTCTTTTCTCTCTTGGCACTCCCCAAGTATTTTTCTTTATAAATACAGTACAATTCAACAAATGAAACGCAAGCTAGGAGAAAGGAAAAACATCACAGTGAAGGGAAAACCTAATTGTGCTAAGCTCCGCGTTTCATCTGCTCCTTATCTCTAACTCAATTAACAAATAATTTAGTAAATAAAACATACTAAACGTAAACATAGTAATTACTTCCCCCCCCCCCCCAGAATGACTTTAAGTGGTTTGGTACTTCCTTCCCAAACACTTTCTCCACCAAAATAATATTTGCAAGTATGTCTTTAAATATTTGGCTTGACAATTTCTACGGTACACTTCTTTCGGTACGTGACTATCCATTTCATCCGAGGGGTAAAATCAAAAAAGCATGTTTGCTACTTAGACGACATGACATTTAATGCCCCCCTTAATAACTGGATTCTGGGGACTTCACACGCTTCCCTAGCATATCCTTTACTATAAATTACTACAATACTCTACGTAACGGTTCATCTGGCACATTAATAATGAAACACAACAAACTGAATAAAAACTGCAAAAAACCAACAATTTGCATTTACAACAATGAAAGAAGAAACAACTCTCTCAAACAGGGGATTCACTCTTGAGTAAATGCAAGGAGACTTGTAAACTAGTAAACAATTAAAACTTAACTTACTAAAATATTAACAATATAATTAATAATTTGATTGATTATGTGTGGCCTCCACAGGTTGTACGCCTTTTTCTCTTGCCCCCACTACTGCACCGGAGTTTCCGCCCGTTCCCTCTGCTCCAGTGCCTCCGACTCCGTCACTCCAACCCTTGGATTATGACTCGGGCAATAAAGTTTTTTATGTGCAATGAATGTGGATAGAACATTGAAGTACATGTCGCAGGGTTTGCAGTATTTGACGGGACAGGGTTTTTCCTTTTTATTTGCAGCCATTCCGCCGCCTTCATTTAAATCATCTTCATCCGCCATCGTCACCGCCGTCGTTATGGTCAAACCCCCCTCAGCAGACAATCGACTAGAACATCTTTTCTCAATTCTAACGCGGGGATTTAGTGAATCTGGGATTTTGGGTGCTTGTGCATGTACGACTGGCTCCGGACTCCGACTCCTGGATCCTAAACTCCCACAAGAATCCTCGGGATCCCCATTCCGTTCCTCCATCCCGCCCCCAGCCTCATTTTCCCCATCCTCTGAAATCTTATGAACCAACTTCATGTGTCGAACCACATTTCCCTTGTAACTGGAACTGTAGTTACAAAGATGACAGAAATGTAGGCGATTGTTATTCTCGACTTGACGTACACTGGTCAGGTCAGGGCTCAGGTCAGTGGCAGCAGATGATGCAGGCGAGGAACTCTTCATCATTTGAATCGTTGCCGGGGAATCCCGCTCCACCTTGATGCTTCGTGTCAGCGGCTCCGTCATTATCCCCGTTGCGGCGGCTCCTGCATTGCCCGTGCTTACAGCATGGACTGCGGCCGTCGCCGCAGCCGAGGAAAGAACATTTGGCCCATTGCCTTGCCCAGTCGTCGTATTTGTGGTGGTCGTCGCCGTCTCCAAATCCTTTGATGTAATACATGCAATGTAATCACCTTCCTGGAGGTCGGAGACTCTTTTATCAAAGTGCATGCGGATGTGGGTCCTCATCCCACGGAGTGTATTCCCACGGTAGCCACAAAGGAGGCATTTGAAGGCTCGGATCCCCGTGTGTGACTCCAAATGTTTTTGAGCTGCAGCCATTGTGGGGGAGTGGGTTTCACAGCAGGGGCATTTCCATCCGGCAAGATGCCCGGTCCCGGGTGTCGGTCCTACTGGAGTTACGGCGACCCCTACTGCTCCTCCACCTGATGTTTGGCAAACCGTTGAGTGTAGATTCATTTGCTCTTCTGGGATTGCCAATCTGCATTTCCTACAACGGAGGAACCCTTGCTCAGCCAGTTGACTGTCTCCACCATTAGTTTTTGGGGAAGGAGACAATTCCACGCTGCCACTGGTCCCCCGTTTATTACAGTAGTAGGTTTGATGGGTCGTCAGATTGTCAAATGTGGAGTACTTCACTCCACATTTCAAGCAAGGGTATTGATTTGAAGGGATTTTTGAGTCTGGCGTCGTCGTTGGACTTGGGGGTGAACCGCAACCGGTGTGACTAATGCTATTTACTTTTGATGGGGTCGTGGGATTCCCCATTGAGGTTTCTGAGGATTTTCGAAGGAGGCTGCGGCCGTGTTGTGGCTGTGGTGGTGCCTGGGCCTGGGATCGACTTCCCGCTCCCGTGGATGACGTTGAACGTCTTAGGTGTTGATTCTGGGACGGAGGACTAAGATAAAGGCCTCCGTCTCCTTCCCCGCCGTCTTCACTCACCGGTGAGGAATTTGAGGAGATCGATTCCTTCACCGTCCCACATTCCACGCCTTGACTTTCTTTGCTCACAGACTCCCGGGCTGCACAGTAGCGCTCCTTGTGAACCAAATAATTTTCGTATTTGTAGAATACAATGTCACATTCAATGCATTTGGAGACGCCGCGCTTGGCTGGGGGTGGGGGTTGTTGGATAGCAGGCGGTGGAGCTGGTTTGTGTTGCTGACGATGTTGTTGGTGATGTTGCTGCTGCTGTTGTTGGAATGAGTGCTGAAGGGCAGCCAGGTAATTTGGATCCATGAGTCGGATTGCTAGATCAGGGGGGAATGACCCTGGTGGAGGAAGAGGGAATCCTGCTGCAGCCGCTGAATTCATGACCAACTGGGTATTTAATTTTGCTAAGCTCTCATTCAACTCTGGTGGATTTGACATGAGGAGTTCAGCTAAGCTTTGATTATTTGCGCTGGTGAGTATGGCTCCCCCTGGTAGCTTAGTGGCAATGGGTCGCATTTTCTCTGCCATGTTAAAATTGTAGTCGACTTCGTTTGGGATTTTTCCTCTGGAATTTGAGCCACTCAACTGTGGATGTGATCTGACCCCAGATTTTCCAATCATGTGAATATTATTCGTATTCCCATACGCTCCATTTCCATTTTTGACTCCATTCGGAAGTTTGACATTGACATTAGGTCCAAGTCCTGGCTCCGAGAACATATGGGATGGAGGTGAAGAGCAGGAGCTGCTCAAAGACGCAGAGGATGGTCTTGGGGTCCTTTCATGGGATTTCCCGCTTCCAACAGAAAGTCGCTCAGAATTTGGGGATGGGAGCTCATGTTCACGTTCATGGCCGAATTCATTCACATGTTGTTCACCCGGGGTCGCACTACGAATCCTTCGCTCCCGCTCACGTTCCGGGTGACTCATTAGCCCACGATTCTCCTTCTCATCATCCCCAGCTGGGGTCCTTAAAGTGAGATCAATGGCTGGGGCATGGAGTGATTCCGTCTCCAATTCCGGGCAACCACAGCCATCTCCCTCAGGATCCTTCTCACGGCTACAGCGGGAGCTGGAACGTTGAGAATCCGTGTCAGAATGTGTCGTTGTCCGCCCTCCTTTCCCGCCAATCCGTCTAATTACGTCCTTCGGATCATTAAAGACGCCGGATGCCAAATTGCTGTGATTGTGACTATGACTTCCTCCAGATGGAGAGGGGCTCGTGGCCGTGACCATTGCCATTGAATTCATATTTGAATTGTTTCCGCCTCCTCCAGAGTATGGATTGTTATGATGAAGGAGTTGTTGCATTGCAGCAGCAGCCGCTGCAGCTCCCAATGAATGATGCGCTGACGCACCCGGGGATGGCATCATGAATGGTGTGGCTGGGAGCCCCTGAACAGAGCCATTAGGGAGAACCACAATTGCATTTTGATTTGGGAGAATATTCCCGGGTAAAATACTGGCCCCTTGGATAAAGCAGTATGGCACAATGATGACGGGGGACGTAGGGAGGACAAGGAAGGGTTGATTTGTTGGAATTGGTGTGGGAGGTCCAGGCGTTGGGCTGCCCTCTGGTGATCCAGAGGATTTCCTTGGTCCAGGGGTAGAGGAACCAGAGCAATTTGAGATGTCGATTTTGTTGAGCTGAGCAACGTTTGCAGGGGATGAAGTGGGTGGGAGCTGGGATTTGAGAACATGGCGAGTGGAACAGTAGTACTGCTTGTGAACCCGAAATGTTTTGATGGAATTGAATTGAATGTCACAGTCTTGGCAGTAGCGGTCCAAAGCAGCCCCAACCCCATCTCCAGCAGGTGTTCCGCCTGAGCTAGGTTTTCCAATAGAGTTGTTTGAGAGGGAAGGGGATGCGTTGTTGGGTTCATCATTGGAGGTGGCGGTGGGTTGATTTGAATTTAGCAGACTACTGACTCCTGAGTGCATTCTCATGTGCCGATTAAGGCTCACTTTTTTGTCCGCGGAGTAGGAGCAGTAGATGCACGTGTACAGTTTCCCGGTCTTCATATTCTTGGCTCCTAATGAAATATTCGGGGTTGGATTTCCATCTCGATCCTGGGACTCGTCAATGAGCAACTCGTGTTCTTCTCCAGAACTTCCACGCTCTCGTTTGATTCCAACCACTTCAGGCTCCGACTTGACGGACTCCGAAGTCTCAGGGTTCTTGTCTCCGTCTTTTCCTGAAGAAATCATCGGATTACATGAGCGATTTGCGTTTTTATTAAATTCTGAAGATTGAAATGATTTTAAAGTAAAATACCAGAACTTGGCCGACTTACCATTGTCTTTCCTGAAGGAGCAGTAGTAGGTTTGATGGGCTTCCAAAGTTCTCGCCGAGCTGAATTTGATTCCACATGGCTCGCAGAGGAATACAGGACCTGGGAATATAGAAAAATCGTAAATAAAATCTGATTTCACATTTCCCGTAAGTAAGTGACAGCTCGTAAAGACAAATTTATTTAGAGGGTCCGGTCCAAGCAACACACATACGACACAACTTGAACCGCGGCTGGACTAAAATTGCTAAACTTTCTCGGGTCGCATCTTCCCAAAATCCTCTTTGGATCTTTTTGCATTTATTTTACGACAATTGCCTCAAGAGCGCTAAATGAACCGCTGCTGGACTAAAATTGCTAAACTTTCTCGGGTCGCATCTTCCCAAAATCCTCTTTGGATCTTTTTGCATTTATTTTACGACAATTGCCTCAAGAGCGCTAAACTTATTCTTTTGGATACTACAAGAAAGTTTTGGATGACCACTGACTGAAGTCATTACCATTTCCCATTGCATGGGAATCAAATAGATTAGTGTGAAAGCTTTTCGTTTCTTCAAACCCCATGGACAGTTGGCTCCGATTAAGGAAAGAAAACTTTTATTCGTGCAACAAATGTATATGTATGTATTTGGATTTCATTCGTCGCATCCCTACTAGTGTAGTATGGGATTGCATGCATGACATCAGGGGAATCATCATTAGGACAAGGGAAGAGCGTTTTATTCTGAGACCACTTTTGTCTCCTTATCTAGTCTTTATCTAGTCTGTAATTATTGCAGATGATGACGCCAAGACACTCAACCGTGTTGTCCTTCCCTACAGAGCAGGACTTACTGGGATGGAAAATACAGGAAAAACCAGATTTGAAGATTTTGGTTGAACTCTTCCTCTAATCGCGCAATGACCATGCACTATCATGCGACGACAATAATAATTTACTTCCTAATCTTATCCTGTGTGGTTTATCTAAGGTACTCCCTGTCTCCCCAGACGTAATCTTCCCTGGCGCTCTAATTACACCCTAACGATATGTATGCAGTCATGATTTAACGCACCAAGTGCACGTGAATCTGACTCACCACTTCGTGGGCTGTCGCCAATGACTTTCTCGGCTTTGATTTGCTGTAATTGCTGTGGACTTCCACTGACTGAGGATGCTGGGGCTGCTAGCTCTGGAGGTAACATTTGTGGCATGAAATATCTGCTCGCATCTGTTGAAAAAAAATTTACATTACAAAATATGTTCGTTTTTCACAAAACGTAAGTACTTGTAACAATGTTTATTTTAGGATTCTGAATATAGAAAAGCTAAATAATTTAGAAGGTGAAAAAACGAGAAGTAGGTCACCAGAGCCACCGTGGCTTAATCAAATCATCTAAAAGTAGAACGAATTCGCAATTCGCAAAGTAGTATTTAAATAGAAAGGAGTTTATTTGGAACGTATTAAACTCAAACATATTAGGGGTGACGAATTGTATTAAAGGCGGATTTAAAGTGGCATAAAAATTGCATTTGAAATCAAATGAACGTAATCTGGAGTCATAAATTGTCTTTAGTATCCCGTAATGGGTCTGTCCTCCACGTACCATTTCGTATTGCTGAAGGAAGCAAATGCAAATAAGAGAGACCGGCTTGAAGGATTTGATGAGAAAAAGGCCCGGGAGACCCGTTGCGTTCACCCGAACCGGAGTTGGAAATCTCGGGACTTTGACTCAAGCTCATTCGCTCATGCCTTCGTGTGGTGTAATCAGTCGACACATTTTGACTCGGTTGACAATCCTCGGACTGGAGATCAGTTGATGAGTGACTTTGGTTGCTGCTACGGGTTTTGGCCAAGGATCTCTTGTTCCAGTCCCCATTGTCTTTGATTCGGGTTATTTCCACATCACAGGAACCTGAGGTTAATCTGAGGGAACGGGCCCGTTGTTTGGATTCCTCAGGGGTTGGATCCTCTTCTTTGGGTGCGTGGGTGTTGGAGTCAGGGCTGGTTGTTGTGGGTCGCGGGATTTTCTTCCCGGACTTGTTTTCTCCATCTTCCGCCTCGTTCCAGCACTCCTCCCCTGCAAAATACACAAAAGGAGAAAAGGGTTAGAACTTTCTCCAACAGAGTTCGCAGGGAACAACATAATCTCAACGCTCCATTACATTTAGCATTATTAACATTAATACAGTTGTATCACCCTTTAAGCAATGCATTTCGCCCGCATTTCATGTCAGTGTATCATTGCAACTTCTTTATACCAATTATCCAGGATTTCATAAAAGGGTAAATTCAACTATTCCTTAATGTCAAACCATTTTACATAGTCATAGGCCTGATAAATAGTAATTCGCAAAACCTCTAAATAAACTTGACAAACTAAATCAATAAAAGGTAATATCACCCGGGTTGATCAGCACAGGTGGGCTGGACATTGGCCTGCCTGTACCCGACCCCACAAATCTCCTGATGGAACATGGTAAATTAATAGCCAGATTGAATTCGTGCAAAACCTTATCAGTCGTGTTTATCAAACTTTCTTCCTTGTACTTTTCCTGGGGGAGTTGGAAAATCGGAATACTATAACTGCACAGCTCGGAATCCCACCATAGTATCCGCCTCCATCCAACCCCAAGTAAGACAACATTCAATATTAAGCAAATAATTTATTTGCTTTTTGTTTGTCGACTATGTCGGTATTAGGATTCGTAGAACTAGCGTAAATAAGTATTGTTGTTGACAATAGCAATACAACATGGGAGGGAAATAAAATTCTGAAATGCCACGAATTAAATATTCAGGATTTTAAACAATGGAACAAGGTGATTGGAGTTGGTGGGTGCTGGAGTTGAAGACAGGAACAAAACAGTCGTGATGACAGACAGGGCTTTGGTTGGTTGGGTGAATTAGGCAAGGCATTAGTGCTATGCCATGGGTGAAAAGGATTAGAGGTTTATGGGAGACGCAGTGGGAGATGAAATGACAAATCGTGAACGACAACCCAGTTGACTTCACCAATCCTTTCCGTATGGTTTACATTGCAAAGAAAGTTTACTTTAACCTTTATCCATACAAATTGACTTAATTGTAGGAGTGCAGTTGATTTATTTGCAATCCTGTTTGCATTTAAGTAATGTTTGTATTTTCTTGTGCTGTACATCTCAAAATAGATACCACACAAAGTAGTTCAATCTCAATCGCCTTACCCCACTAGATTCAAATCCTGATAACATTAGACGCCATGAATAAACTCAAATATAGTTAACACGCACGAAGCCCTTGTTTTTTTCTGCATTGTTTCAAATCTCTCGCAACAGATTTCATTCATCAGGGAATTTGCTGTGTTGTATGTGTACAATGAATATAAAAATACACATGATCAGATCCCATGTCCATTTCATGCACCACACTCACTCACAATGTACACGATATGCATTGAGGTTGTTAGTTTGAAATGTGCAGGTCATCTCTGCCCTACCTTTGATGATGCTGATACGGATCTGGTTTCGTTTTTTTTTTCCTGAGTTTGATAAAAGAAAATCAATGGGCCACATCCATCGCATTTGCTCGACCTCACCTTCCACGCAAAGGAACAATCCTATCGCAGCAGCTAGCATATAACCAACCATACTGCCCAATCACTGACTATATAACTACAGTTGGACGGA
Source organism: Orthonychiurus folsomi (assembly GCA_036851895.1). NCBI lineage: Eukaryota > Metazoa > Arthropoda > Collembola > Poduromorpha > Onychiuridae > Orthonychiurus > Orthonychiurus folsomi. The sequence goes on from JAAXYW010001284.1 coordinate 13,916, forward strand.
AAATGAAATGGTACTTGCATTTAGTATGGCGTGCCAGTGGAGTCGAGTCAAAGGGAAATATGCATGCACGTGTTCACTCCAGTATAATGTAATTGTGATAAGAACTAATGAAGTAAATGGACAGTTGAATTACGGAACAATGAGTTGGGGAGTTGAGCGGTAGGAACGAGAGGAGTTAATCGAAGCCCAGGATCTGCATGAACAGGAGCTTATCAACCCTTTACCTTTTTCCTCCTTAGGAAAAGGAGGGATAATATTAACGTCAATATCCTTGCCAATACAATACACTTCCAAACTTCCCTTCCATCCATCTTGATAAGAAGGGAGCAAAATGCACAGAAAGATTTTCCATTAATTTTCCGCAATCATGTTGATAACAATCTTAGCCAGGCCAGGCCTTTTACCTATACGTACCCCTGCCCCTTATCAGTTTCATCCGGACAATTAAAATGGGCACCACTACTGGTACTATAGCTGCTATTGCATTGCATGTTATGGCGTTTTGCCCGTGGTTGGTGCTACTCGTTTGTCGACTTGACTCATACCATACACACCCCTCCGATGGCTAAAGGAAATGGCAAAGTGTGGATAACAATGGGAAAAGGAGAATTTATCTCATTTTATGGGTATGGCACGATTTTCTCATACATGGCCTTGGTCATCGATTTCAATAAATTATATATATTTATTAAGAAGTTCAATTTGAAAGCTATCAGATTTTAGCCCAGGCCTGTCAACTTGCTAAGCAAGAATAAAGACAAAAAAAATAATTTAATCTTGACCTGACTGACTGCCACTCTCAATAGATGTCGGAAATTACCTTCGGATTGACGGAGTTTATAATTGGATCCTTTTAATTTTGATGTATCGCATTTTGCTGTACCAATTTAACATCGCAGTACAAGGAATCAATTGAATTAAACTCTGGACTGGAAGGATAATTCATGGAATTGTAAGCACGTAGTATCTTATAGTATGGAAAACAAATTAATTAAATTACCAGTGGAATAATTGATTTGATTGAGCAACCACGTACAATGTAGTCAGTCGGTCATATTACGTGGTTTCCTAATAACTGGTAACTGATAACTTCCCACTAATCCAGCATCCAGCTCACCAAATTCCAATCACAAACCAAACGTTTCTAATTAAGGATGGCTTTTAAAATTGTGGGATTTAAATCCGAGGTCGCGTCAACGTGATCAACACCAGCCTATCAATCCTCGTGAGGATTTTAATGAGGAAGGCCGTAGTGTAGTGTGTGATATTAATTAACATCAGGAAACTAAAGAATTAAATTAACGGGGGTAGTACTTGTACAGTGTATCGCCTTCTCCCAACCGACCAATTTAAATTTAGTGGTATGGCTATGTAATCAAGCCTATTTACAACCAGGAGCAGGTATCACTTGACTCCCCCTTCCTCAGTGTTAACGTTAAGGAGGGAGACAGCAATTAATTAAATTTTGATTACATCGCACTTCAGGGAGAGAATGGAGGAGAGTAGTTTACAACAACTAAAACCGAGGGATGCAGGGCAGGCATAATTTGTTCAATGGAGAACCCAGTTAAAACCCTGGGGGCTACAAAGCAAAAGGACTTTTTGAGTAAATTAATTCTTTCGAACATTTCTGGTGACGTTCGTACATGTTGAGGAAATGAATTGAGTTCAAACTCCGTCCCTTTTTCTCACTTCTCCGAACTTCCTAATTTATCTCCCAAATTGATCTTTTTCCAAAAAACAAAACACAGCAACTCCCCTCCGCGAGTCCTACTAAAAATATTCCTTAGAAACTTGTTCCAACCTCAGAAACAAGAGGAGGGCGGAGTGGTGTTGTTTTTTTTATTAATAGAAAGATATGTTTCATTGATTACACCAAGTTGCATATGACAGACAGGGCTTCGGGATGAGCGATAAGAGTATAATGTGTACAAAGTACATAAATATTCTTTGGGTTTTTGAAGCCTGGAGCTGTTATGAATTTTGAGGGGATTCTTTTGTTTTCCTCCGCTTCAAAAACACAAACTTTTTATACGCGAGGGCCTCGTGTCAGCGGAATTAAAAACGGGAACCCTAATCTAATTAACTATCTTGAGTTGCACCCATTCATTTAATTTAAATGGAAATTCCTAGCCAACCACTCACTCATCTACAAGGGGGGAGAAATGTCGACATTCCCATGTAAAGAGGAAATAGAGATTTAATTAAGAAAAAACCTGATAATGATTTATCCCATTTGGAAGGGTGGAGCCGGTTCACTTGTCTCACCCGCGTGAAAAATCACACCGCTCTTCCATCAAAGGTCATTCACATATTTTGAATCGTGTAAGTGATTCAATTAAATTGAAAATAATTCATTTTCCAATTTAAGAAACGGAGTGGGACTTTGAAGAGTGGAGCAATGCAATGGTACTATAAGATTATTGTCTTTCCCCATTCCTGGACGGATGGGTTGACAGTATCAGGTCGCATTGATCGGAAGACAAGTCCACCTGTCAAATTCGGATAACTTCTTCAGTCCGCCCCTTTTATTCCATTCCAACCTAATAAGAAGAAAGCCGAAGTTGGAGTCCGGGCTGTCTCATTAGTACAAAAGCCGAACCCCCTTCCCCCAATCCATGTTGACAGTTCTTTTCCAACCACATCATTCATCATTAAATCAGGAATGACACTTTGCATTTATATCAACAGTGGATGAAGGGATTCACACCCACATATTGTTTTCCCCTTCAATCCACCACTATTCGAATACCATCACTAATCATAGCCCTGCGATTATTCCAAGGCCTGCCTCAGGATTTATTGCTAAACAATAAAAACACACGATTCTAATTTTCAATAATAATAGAAAACAATATCCATGCATGCAGTCAATCGTAGCAGCCACTGCCACCACTTAATCAATCCATCATCAACATTGTTCAATAATAGAGTGAGTGGTTGAATGACGTTTGACTTGGGTCATGCAAATGCATGCAAAGGAGCAATAGAAATGCAAAATGCAATCAAATTTGACGGACTCGAAGCAACGTACGTACGTACTTCGGTTCAGCGGCGGTGTCGGCGGCTGCAAATCCATCGTACGCCCGCCCGCCGCACCCAATGGTCGTTAAGTAAATGCGATCACGATCGCTGGATGCTTCCCCACTTGAATTATATAATGAAAGCAGGAGAGGAGGGGACTGTCAATCAAATCTTAAGAATGGCTAAGGGAAGGGATCCGCCTGCGTTTGGGCATCCTCATTCATTGTTCATCGTGGATAATAAGATGGAATGCAAAAATAAAGGGTTGACAGGAATGCAGTGTTGTAGGAACATACAAGTAAAACTTCAAATTGACTTTAAGAGACTATTGAATGCCAAAAATATTTGAAATTCAGATTCAGGCGGATAAGCAATATTCTGTCCGAATTTGAATTTAAAACAAAAATGAAAACGTTTCATTCGCTGCAGAAATGCAAAATCCGCAATATGCTAAAAAATTGCACAAGAAAAAAAAACCAGTGTTGTAATTACACATTTAAGAATAGAGTAACAGTAGGAGTAATAAGTGCCTTGCAATTTGATAGTGAAGAATATTTACTTTATAGGTTCGTTCGCGTGGAATCCGACACTCAAGTCCAATCCCTATTCCCCCTTTATAAAATGAATCGTCGTAAAGGAATGAGAAGCTTTTGATAACACTATCAGTATTCAGATCATCGGCAATTACATCGCTCCCTGTCCAGCTTTAGAATTTCGAAAAAGGTGGCTTGGGCATGAAACCTCCTGTCCTCAAACCCACCACTTATCCATCCATACAAAACCTGAAGGTAAAGAAACCACGCGTTGTACGCTTGCTAATTAGGTAATACGTAATAATAGAGACATCAGGCAACACAGGGAGTGCTGGGGAGTCCGATACTCCACGTAACGTACCACAAAGGGGGGAATACATTGAGAAAATTGGAGCAATGAAATATACATCTACGACTGAGGGTACGGAATGAGGATAATTGTGGAAACTCTTGCATTGTCATGTGGTCAGAGTATTAATTTATTATAATGATTGGTAGCATGCAATCCAATCCGAGGCTCCTTTTCCCGTCCCCGGTCAACCAAAACTTTAATAGAGAGATAATACATGCCTGCACGGATTCTTACATTATATTTGGGGTTGCGAAATTTGCCTTATCGAATTATTTAGATTTCCCAATTTGTCAATATCCTTTGATTCTAGGGCTAATTCGGCGTGTTTATTTACCTTCCATAAATTTGAGAAGGACATAAATTCCAAATTGTAGTCGCAGACAGACATACGCGTCGCGCAAGCGCATACCTGCATTCTTGGCTATTTACTTTGGCTCCTATACGAAGCAAAGTCTCTCATAACGGGTAGTGGGGATCACTTCATTTGATCAAATTGATTCACAATGCCAATCACTTATAGATCTTAGCATTAACAAAACGTGGCCTTGATTTAAATATAAATGCATTGGATGGAATGGAAATACATCCTACGATTAGATCTCAAATAAGGCTGTCATGCATTTGATCTACTTTCTGATTAGTTTACTACTCCCCAGGTCGTGCTAGTGGATAATGGTAAAATCCTCTTCTATGTTCAAATGTAGTTTTTAACCTTGTGTGTATTAAAGTGGTGGCTCGGGACAAGGGAAGTAAAGTAATGCAAAGCATTCAACTTCCAGATCCATCCATCCAGATAGGAATCCTCGCATGATTATTACTTTGCAACCCTTGCCTCGCCAATCCTTTCCTTCCATCAAATTCCATCTGGCTCATAATTTCCTTTTACCCCGGTATCAGTCACAACAACAATGCAATTCTAAACATTCCAATCCATATCAATCATATCCACGACGGAATTATTAGCACATTCCGATTTATTTGATTAAAAAAATTCCTTTAAGGGCCATACCTCTTAATTTGAATTTCAATTTATTCCGTAATTTTCTTGTGTAGGAACATTGGAAGGGAAAACAACATGCACAAATAGCATTTTTACTTCGCAATTGTTGCAATACAATGGAAGTTTCTAGAGTCAATTTAAAATTCAGATGGAATTGAACAGTCCATCCAGGGAATGGTTATTGCTTTTGTTTATCGGATTGTGGGATTGGTCAAGGAATAGTTTAAAGGATTGACTGTCATAATTCAAATGTTATAATTCATTCAAGGCAATTGTGCATTTGAAGAATATTAAAGGGTTAATAATTAAGAACCACTTCCCTTGTCGCATTGGTCCGAGACTTTTACCAATAAAGCTGAACAGATATCAAGTATGCATTGACACGTATGCTAATGCTAGCTTTATCAAACAAATGTTGGGAAAGGTTTAAGAAATTCCAGAAAGTGTACTTTATCCTGCAATAAGATATTGCACGACAGTGCTCTTGCATTTAAGGTGAAAACATCAAATTAAAATTTTATGCAGTTGCCATTAATCCTAGACTTTATCTTTTTAAACAATAATATTTTAGAAGCACTCAGACTCTTGCTCTTTGACATTGGGCTGGAAGTACGAGCACTTGAAATTTCAGTAATATTAAATAAAAGTTTGCTCAAAATTTGGAGTAATACTATACCGGTAAATTCAATAAATGCATGTACAGGGTGTCCCATAAAAGTTTGCTCAAAATTTGAAGTAATACTATACCGGTAAATTCAATAAATGCATGTACAGGGTGTCCCATGCTGTAGCGCCTAAATTTTACGACTATGCCGTGAAGGTTGACTTAATAACGATACATCAGTTGAGCATAATATATCATAATTTCTAAGCAACCTTTATCTCATTGAATAATCGGCCGGAATTAGAATAAAATGGGGTGCTTTTAGGATTCTTTTGAGAAGTGGAATGTTGAGTACCCTCACATTAAGTTAAAATTCAAAACTAGAATTCCTTAACTAGTTGTTTCTCAATGGACCTGGAATATTGTCATTGTGGCATATTGTCCCCGCATAACGAAGACGCGCTGCCAAATAGTAAGCGCTAACTCTGGTACACCCTGTATAAAGATATACCACGTCAAATTAAAGAAATAAAGAAAAATAGAATAGAAATTTTAGAGAGAATAAAATGAAATGATCTTACTGTAAGTTCTGAATATAAGATGCGAAGCAGAATTCCTTAACAATGCAACTTTACTCCACATGATTTATAAGTATTGATTGAAGAACTATTTGAGATAAATCAGATGCATGTTGCACCTTCAACAATTGAGTGGGCTCTGAGGCTTCCATTCCTCACCCCGACCAGAACCCTTAAAATGACCTCTGCAACTAAATCTTAAATTAAATTGACTTGCGCTAGTCGTCTTATTAATTCTANAACTAAATCTTAAATTAAATTGACTTGCGCTAGTCGTCTTATTAATTCTAAAAAGAATAATGCTGGAACAGGACTGTCTGGTACACAAACTTCCCTCTGAAAATAGGTGAACCGGGCCAACAGGTATAGGGATGGAATTTGCATTAATGTTGCACGGAAACAATAAAGTGCAGGCATTGAAGCTATTTATTAATTCAATTCATTTTTCTGCAATATGAAAAGTTCCCTCGATAACTGTTTGCTTTTAAAAATGATGAAACGGAATATATTTGTCAACCCCAATGTTCATTAATTATTATTTATTTAGTAGAGGTGGTCCCAAGCAGCATTATGTTCCCTGAGCCGGCCGGCAACTTTCTTTTTAGCCAAACATGTAGATACAAAATATGGGACAGTAGACAAGTTCTTAAATAACTCAGTAGAGTCAGCCTGCTCTTTTACCCGCTGTGTAATTGCAGTCGAGTACCTCTTGACTTGCAGAATTTTAAATGCAATAATGCAATTACTTTTTCTGTTACCTCCTACAACCTTTTTTGGAATAAATGCAATGGATCGAAGCAATGAGTGGGTCAAGAGCAATATCCATAAAACTCCATCTGTCAATTTAATCGTGCAATACTCCAAGTGCAACCCCATCATGTAATTGATTAAAAATATTCCCTCTAAGGTTGGGTTGAGTTGGCGTTTAAATTGGCTAAATTACATCCTCATACCTTAAGAAGACAAAATTGCCTTGTGAAGATACTGTACACTGTGCTCCTTGATTTTAAAGGAAAAACGTAAGAAACTGGATGAGTATGGTAAACTCAAGTCAAGCGGGCTGTACCTCCACACCATACAAAGTTGGTGTTGACAAGACCTGTCTCAAAGAAGCAAAGGTATCAATTGTCTCCTCTTGATGGCAGATTGGTGACACCCAATTGCGCTAAACGACGAAGATAACATCATTTTATTGAGCTTTGAGCAAGAAGACCCAAAGACCTGACTTGCATTCCCTTCACTTCACCTTAAACCCCCAATGCAATGCTTTCCTCTTTCACTCCCCCTCTCATGTTCTGCCAGCCAGTATACTTAAGGCCAAGGTTCTCCACTCAAACAGCATTCCAAATAAAAAAAAAGTTTACCCATCATGATCATCATTATCTTCCCTCCAAACTCTACAACCCATCACCCTTAATGGACACTTTTACGCTATAATTGTCAACTCTTGTGCTCTTCACTAACCATCCATTTTCCTCCTACCCAGCTCAGCCTGGGTCCATCCCTCCGCCCTTTCAAATAACATTCATCTTGAATTCTCACCTTCCATTAATCTCCATCTTTCCTTGTGATACCCCATACTTTACACCCAGGGAATGGTTTAAGGTGATGTTATGGCGTGGCCCGTGCGTGGCAAAGAAAAGGTGCTTCTTTACACATTCACAAATCTTTTCAGCAGGACATTAAAGGTAAATTGATAAGGCGGTGGATCTTAACATGGCTGAACCTGCTCCTCAATGGCAGGTGATAAATTTTTGCATGTATTTTTATCTGACATTAAATTTTTGTTGTTGTTGCTACTACTAAATTATTGTACCTGTCAGTATTTTTATAAAATAAATAAAAGCATAACGCTTTGCAGCATTATTTGCATAATTCTCCAACAATTTCGATGCTTCGCAAAATACAAATTTAGCAGGAATTGGTGTTCACCGCCATTTTTCAAAAACTGTAGCCAGTAAAATAATATAAATTAATATAATTCAAAATCCTAACCCCCTTTTGGCATAATGCAGACATCCAGGACTTGCAACCTCTTGACTGCACACTCAATCCCTTCAACCCAAGCCCTAATCCATTTAATCCCTGACCAGCATACAAAATCACCTCATCTTGAAGGGAACTTTTGTTTCTTATGCCCTTTGCCTGGATCCACCAAACTAAACTCCTTCATCGGGTTCAGTTCCCCGTCACTCCGTCAACTTCAACTTTCTCACCCGAAATCTCATCTTATCATCTCACCACTCGCACTCCCCAACCCCTCATCCCTACTCTCTCTATTAGGCAATTAGTTTACAGTTCAGACTCATCCATGGGTCAGACCGGTTTTTGGAGGATAGTATATGGCAAGGCTCCGCGTTGAAATTTAGTCAAATAAACGAAGCATGGTCCTGCCTGCCTCTAAGAGCAATCACAGCAGAGTGTCACCTCTCCATTTGGACCTCCCCTTAAACCTTTAGCCCCTTGTTTTGGATTTTTATCTCCCGTTCATAATACATGTCTCAAGTCCCGGGTAATAATCTTTCACTCCAATGCGTTCTAAAGTGACATGGAATATTTTAAATCCGAAGAGCATGCATGATACCCTCAAATAACAACCAAATTAAGGAGGAAGGGGAAATCCAATGGACCTAATGATGGCGTATGATAGCCCTGATTACCCGTCATTACCATTCCTTGCCGTAGGGCGAAAGCAGGCAGGCAATTCCCAATCAAAATTGAATTAAATCTTCTTTCTTCTCCTGAAATTAAAAATAATGTCTAGTGTTGAAGTGGATTTCTCCCGCTGTTGTGTTGAAAGGGGAAAAGATCTATGGGTCAGATTAGGACTACTACTCCCGTTTGGGCTGGCTCAAGAGTTAATTTATAGGGAGCAAGACCCGGGTGCTTTTAACCTTTCGGTTTTACATCCCGGGTAATAATATGTCGTCAGTTGTGTGTAAAATCCATAGTATACTATTAAGGAAAACAATACACTGACTTCCAGGGCCTTCCCATTCGGAACATGCCATGCATGGCAGACAGTATATATGTGTGTGTGTGTGTTGTGTTATCTTTGTCGTCTATGTGGACGCCTCCCGGAGACGGAGGAAGGGAACATTTTGGAATTTGGAAACTGATGAAGCGTTTTTATCAGGAAAGAAT
>JAAXYW010001285.1:0-23129 GCA_036851895.1 Orthonychiurus folsomi
TTTTATTTGCTGGTTTGTTATTGCAACAGATATTTGCAGTTTGACACACCATCATATCATGAGTGCATGAGGAATGCCACACACTACACACACAAGTGCACTCTTTTGAACATTCATTCTCCGAAAAGTCACCCTCCTACTCCTAGCTATTGTAACGATATCAGTGAAATTCATCCTTTCAGTATTTTACTACAGGTCAACAATAATATGCAATAATGTTACTTGTGACACTCGACTCAGGAGCAGGAGTGGAGAACTTACACAGTATTTACACACACACAATAGGTATTACTTACACCACAGTGAAATGGATTGGACTGGGTTCACAAAAAAAGTGCGGTATAAACCATAGATTTCGCGGGTTTTCATTTTGGTTGCTTGTATTTCTGTCTATTTTGAGTGGAGTGCCCAACAATTCAGAGTTCAGTTGAGTTAAAAAATAAGATTTTATGCTTGTTTTGCCCTGAAAGCTGAAATATATTCTACTCAACTTTCCTAGAGCCCTGACTGGCGGGTTAAGTTTTTCATGCCTGCTGGCTGATAGATTTGTCGCATCTGAACCTCCGGTGATGGTCAATTTACGGTAAACCGACATTATTATTACAGATCAAAACCTTTAATTTAAATTTGACTTCCAGATTGTGAATTCCTAGTACCACTTTATTGTTTACCCCCTAGACTAAACCATTTTCTTTGGGCGGGCTTCTAAATAGAAGTTCAACCACTCCCGTAAACCATTTTCTTCACACAAGATACACCACACCCAACAAAACAACGATTCCAACATCCAAAATTAATTAGGAGTGCTTTCAAAAATGTCTGAAAGTAAGTGGTTCCAAATTTGCTATTGTTGTCGTATTATGCCTTTCTTGATGATTTAAAAAAGTATTGTAGCAATGTCAAGGTTAAGTTTACAGTATTATGCCTTTCAGGTTCGAATGCCATTATTTCGCAAGAGGTCGACTCATTTGCATTATGGTTTGAAGACATGGAGATGGGTTCGCACATCCAAAATGGGAGCGAAGCATTGGATGGTCTAAATAATCCGCAATCACACGCCCTTCATAATGTACCCTCGTCTTCAAGTGACTTGGAGTATCAACAATCTGTTTTGACACCTACTATGACCTCATCCCAGCTGTGCCCTACATCCACAGTTTCCTATACGATTCCAAATCCAGCAACGACAGGAAATTATGCAATGTTGCCTTCGCAGACTTCATATTCCACTATTGCTTCCGGACGCGAACATCAATTTTACACAACCATATCAGACAGAAATACGCAGGAAGACCAAACTCGCAACTTTGGGGATCCCGAATTACAAGTGCTTTTAGACACGTTGCAAACGTCAAATCTTGAACAACAAATTGAATATCCTGGCCTGACTGGGTATCCTCGGTTAGGTGAAGGGTTGGAAAGTGCAGACCAATTTGCCGGGCTCCACCACCAATCTGTGCAACCTGTGAACGTACTAACTCCGACTAAAGCACCCATACCCCCAAAACCGAAACGGCAGAGAAAACCGAAGGCTGTGCAAAACAATTCGTTGGGAGACACCTCATTGATTTCAGGACCGAATGCCGTGTCATTGCCAACTGTAGAAGTAGCCATCCCCCCAAAACCAAAACGACAGAGAAAACCGAAAGCTGTACACAAATTACCCTCGGGCGACATGTCATTGGTCGTACCAGGATCAAGTGTAGAAATACCGCTGGAGAATGTACAGTCTGTGGTGAAGCCAAAAGCACCCAGGATTAGGAAAATCCCGACCCAAGAAGAATTTAACTGGAGAGGAAGCCGGCCCTGTCCCGTCATCTGCCTTGGCTCATCAAACTATGCGACCGCTTGCAACAACAACCACATTGTATGCTAATCAGCTTCACTCTGTTACTGGAAAAAATAATATGCCTCCACAAATATTAGTACCTTCTCAAATGGATGGCTCAGCAATCGCTCCAAAGCCAAAGCGGAAGTACACACCAAGAAAACGGAAAGAAGTCGCACCGGCCGATCCCGGAAATCCGGATGCTGCCGCAATAGGAAAACCTAAAACGCCGCGAAAGCCCCGCATCAGGAATCAAACAAGCATCAAGCAGGTCAACCAGGCAAGTTTTGACGCTGAAGCGCACCATATTTTGAACAGAGATTCAGCGGCTACATCTCAACTAACTCTTCACTACTCACAATCACAGCCATCCTTAGAAAACTACTATCAACAATCGATGCCGGTGAGGTTTGCAACTGATCCCAGCTTCGGAATTGATATGACAATGCCAAGGCCTTCTTCCAGGGAATCCCAGCTAGTTGTGAACTCTATCAAGTCATTTTCTCCAAATCCGAGTTACCAGTCTGATTTGTTGCGAATATGTGAACAAATACCAGCGACATCCGGTGATCAACGCAGTTTATTTGCTGAATCTGTATCTAACAAATTTGAAGGGCTACACCCTAGATTCACGCACTTGCCCGGCGCAAGTGAATTGCAGAGGGTACAGGAACTAGGCGGACAACAGCTTGCGCCTGGTTCTCCAGGATTGTTCACTGCACGGAATCATTTCCAGTCAGGTTCTACTACTAACAACATTCTCCTTGGGTATTCAGATAATGCAGGAAGTGCCGATGCTAATAAAGCGATAAATCCAATCCCTTCGACCGTAATTTGTTCCAAAACAGACTTGACACCTCACGAGTTGGATTGTTTACTGAAATACAGAGATTCAAAGCATTACTCCTCAGCACCTGCTTTTGCGAGCACCAGCCAGGGCCGAGAAAAGAATCTGGAGATTTCGTTGGACGAAGCTGAACATCTAATGCAAATCCGGAAGAGAATAAATAAGCTTCCAGGTATGTAATTTCTGCTTCAAGTTGGCTAACGCTTTGGTTGGGTGGGTGTTAATTTGGTTTTGGTAGTATTTAGTATTGGCCCAAATGTGACTCCTATTTATGCAAAAAAGGTTTATTATTATTTGCTTTGGTTTGACATTCAATTTTGGTCATCAATACATACATTTTTGTTAGTTTGTCGCGTGCGTGTAGCCTTTAGACGCCCAAGACAAAAACTCACATTTGATATGACTTGCTGGCGAGATTGTCTGATTTATATTTTTTTAGAACCAAGGAAGAAGAAACGAGAGAAGCCACCTAAAGATAAGCCGCATCTAACGATGTATCCTACAGCTGTACCACGAACATGTCAGACTAGCAGGCCTCGGAGCCAGTCAGGGACGGTGTCGCAGACTCATCGCCACATAAGCACTTCAAGTGTCCAGTCACCGGGTACTTACAGTCTGCCGCATGCTATTCATTCTCTTTATGCAAGCCAAAGTGGACCATCAACTTACGAGCAAACAATTAACCTCAATCGTGCTCCATTGCAGTCAGCTCTTCAAATGCCTTCCACTTCGTCTGTACGGAGTCCCCAGTGCCAATACCCCAGTGCATTGGCCACAGGTGGACTTCGATTCTCAAATGCAGGAGGACAACTGAGCTCTGGGATATTAAGCAGTTCGTCTCCCTCTCCTTCCGTGAGAATGCTTCATAATTATCAACTCAGTAAACAACGCAGCCACGAAATCGGTCAGATATCTTTCAATGATTTAAGTCCAGCCTCTGTGGACACCATTATTAGCAAAGTTTCCTGTAATACGAATATCTCGTCATCCTCCCCGTGTTTCCCAATGGTTACATTAAATGAAGGAGCCATCCATTCCCTTCTTCTGCCAAATGATAATAATAACAAAGAAAAGAAACCAAGAAGTGCAAAAAAGAAATCCTCGGCTCCTAACCAGAGAAGCATGTCCAGCACATCATTAGACTCATCAATGGCTGCCCTTGCTGTAACCGACGTTTCAGAAGCAACGATTAAGCTTACTAAGAAAGGACTTCCACGTAAGCCAAGAACACCGAAGCCTAAGCCCCCGAAGTCAGATGATGCAAATAAAAATGCAACAACGACACAGCGCACAAAAGACCCGAAAGCTAATAGAAAACAGAGTGTGGATCTTCTGAAGTGGGGTATCCCACGAGACCTGACTTTAATTGGAGGAGGTTGGGGTTCAGAGATAGGGGAGATTATTGTACCGCAGACTCCGAGAGCACAACAATTTGACGAAAAGAGAGTCAGTGAAATAATAGCCAGTATTGCGGCACAGTCACTGCAGCAACAATCTCCAGGTAGTCACAAGGACAAACCGCGTACTGCTACGGCTGCGGGGACCATAAACAGGAATGACATGCTGACGTCTCAACTTCCGCAATATCAGCGTTCGCAGTATTTGCCATTCACCGCTGAAAATTTATCTCAGTTTTATAACATGCGCATTACTGATCAAGTAGATGTTTCTTCTGGATATCCTGCAACATCCGAAGCCTCGGATTTCAGTAATGTGCATCTGAGGGAAGGAATTAACACTTCAAAATACCTGATAAGCGGAGACCAGTTATCTTTAACTGGGACTACCTCTCCTAATAGCAAGTCTCTTCCCATTAAATGCTATCCAGGTCAGTCCACCAGCCATTTAAGAAACACCTCACCCGGTCAAGCTGAAGCAGGGCTTTTGCAACGGAAATTATCTGAATGCAAACCCAAAAGGAAAAACCAAAGCGCAAACCAATCTCCGCGAAAATTTCTGGAAGGTGATCCGGACTACAAAACTGTCAGAGCTTCCACACCTGGTTCAGTAAGCAGTGATGCATTTTCTTCAATTTTTCCTACGCAAAAGTTGTTAAAGGGGACAAAAATTCCAAAATTGAAGGTACCCAAGAACAGGAATCAGAATTTTATTAGTGGTCAAGTTCAGAGTAGCTATTCAAAAACATCTGCAAATTCTGTCTCTGGAACTAAGCACTACGGCCATACGCCTATAATAACGGGAATTTGGCCAACTCTTAAATCAAATTCAAATGCTGAAAAACCAAGAATAAGCATCGCGAAAATGAAGGAAAACGCTTCTCGTTCTCGCCAGGGGAGAATCATTAAAGAGAGCATACTAACTCCACTTGTGCGTGAGAGATCGAGTATGAGCAGTGAATTTTTTGATGGCTTAAAGCATGAGAGTATGCAGCTTCTGAAATATATCAATTTGAAACCAAACTGTGGAACAACAGCGGTGAGCTCGGGAACTTTTAATCTGAGTTCTCAAGACGAACAGGAGTTAAGAAGAGGATTTCAAAGACTTTGGTCTTACTCGACTGAAGAAAGAGAATTTTTGTACAGCGTAAGCTACTTAATTTGTCTAGCTACTCTTTTACAAATTATTTTAAACTAAATTATTCATTTTAGGAAGGCAAATATCTTGTCAAGAGGGATGACATTAATAAAGGCCGGGAGCACGTTGATGTTTGGAGAATTGAGCCTGGTTTCCAACGTCTAAAGAAGTACTGCCCCCAAATAGATGTCAGTCGAGTCTTTCACATTGGCCAGGAAATTGTAAGAATTGTTAATGACAGCACATAGCTGGTCAAAATATAACTTGATAATTTAAATTTAAGCATGAATCATTTATATTTTATCTGCTGTTTTGTTAAGTAGTACAATGCCTGCAGTAGGTTTCCAGTTTTAACAATTGTGTTCTGTTTGCAGTTCGAGCCTATCGAAAAAGATGTGAGCCTATTTCGTAAGTATCAGCCCATCTATGTGAGCATCTGTATTGAAACTACGGAACTTCAAGTAATACAATATTTTCAAGCGGACAGATACCTTCAGTAAGTTAAAGTATAAGCAAATTGAAGAAGTTTCTAGAACTAACTGCAGTTTTTAATAGTGTAATACGTCACTAACGTAAATGACTACCACTAGTATTCTTTTTTTCAATTAGTTAGTTGTACATGCTATTTCCATTTCAAGCACATGGTTGAATCATCCGATTATTTTATACTTCAGGCACCTGATGTTCATGTACACGAACGAGCACCTGTATGAAGATTACTTTAATATTCTACAAGTTCTGGTTTGCCAAGCAATGGATTCGGCTATCATCAAAGAATCAATTTTGACTGAACGTACGTGTTTACAATACAATCACTTAAATCAGACAAAGTTCTCCAAACTCCAAAATTTAACTTTTAAGGATTTGTTTTGTGGTGGATCCTCCGATGTGCTGATGGTGCTTATTCGGTTTCTTCTTAATGTAATTTTATAATGTTCTAGCTGGGGACCTGGAGTGGCGTGCTTCTTGGCACAAGACGGATGACCTATTGAAGTTATTGTCTGACCGCATCAGGTGCCATGAGCGCTGGAACCATGAAACATTGGTTAGATAATATTGTTCGTCTTCATTATATTTGTGCTTGATATAGTACTTGAAAGATATTTACAAGTCTGTACAAATCCGATTCATTTATGGTTGTAGAAAAGCATTGACTAAAAAAAGTATTTTGATTTTATTGACCAGGCAAGAATCTCTGAATGGCCGAAAATGGTAATGTCTACACGCAAACTCGATAGATCACGAGGGTGCGATGCTTGCCGAAATGTGGTCAGGACCCCTGCAAAACGCGTAGAGTTTGTTGGTATTCCCTATGACCGCCAACAATTTTTTGCATTGCCCAAGCCACCTATTCCGCCAAATTCGGTAAGGTTCAGCATCCTTTCTACAGTACATTCATTAGATCTTACTGTTAATCAATTCATGCAAACATCGAACAGGAGCTACAGTTGTGTCACACTTGTGCAATTAACTTGCGACACTGGTCCAAAATTGTGAACGCAAAACATGACATCCTTGGAACCGTGAGACATCGTATTGTTGATATTCTTAAACAGGGTGGAGATACTAGGAGGAAGTTTGATCAGCTGAATATACGCGATTTTCTGATGGATGATCATATTTGGGTTCGCCGAGTAAGTTCCAATTATGTAATTCTGCTTACTAATTATTTATACGATTTTCAAGAACTTTTAAATTTCAGATGTTTTACGACTTCCTTGTTGTCATAAGCGAAGGAGTCAAACTAATCGAAAAATTAGATAGAGAAACTTGCCGGATGAAAATTTCTAAAGCTGCTTCAATGAATCTGACAAAAGATTGACTTATTGACGAATAATCGTAAACATAGATTATTTTTAGTTATTACAACACAATGATATATTTAATTACATATTTTATAATTTGTGATAGGTAATTATATCGTGAAATAAAAACTTGTCGGTTTTCTGTAATGCTTTCAGTCTAAGCAAATCCTAATTTCTTTACGGCTTTAGAATGTGTATCGAAAGTTTTTTTTCTATGCCACCCTAAATTCATCATACTGCCAGTAGTGTATAGTGTTTATAATAACTCGTATAATAATATTGCTCTCGTGATTCAAAATAGTCATCTTAGACCTGTCAATACATGTTATTACCAATGCATTTAGTTTATCAGCTACGTTAATGAATATCTACAAAAGCATAATTTCGATATAGATCACATAATAATTTATTAGAATTAAAATTGATTCAAAACTTGGTTGGCTATTCTACAAAACTGCAAAAATTGTGACAGAAATTAGAAGTCATCACTGCGAAATATAAACTAACAGTTATATCCGACGAGAGGACGCGACAATGTATCGACTGTTATACGATATTAAGCTATTCCGGTTGCAAAGCTTAACACAATCAAAAATTCTTTACAACTATCCGTTTTGTTTGCAGCTAAGATTTGAGACCCATAATGTGGAATACAAACCTTGCAATTTTCTCGTAAAATGCAAACATGAGTGCTGCCGTTACCACCGTTTGCAATAGCTTAGATTCCATTCCCTTGTACAAGCCCAACAGGCCTTGCTTTTTCACAATTTCCAATAGAATATCCTTGGCTGTCTTATTACCACACCCATGCTGAAAATATAAAATACAACATGAAATGAAATGAAGGTGGGCGTCCGGTCCTGATTAGAGGTGAGCAGCCCGTGATATTTTGCATGCCCGGCCCGACCCGTGCCCGCCGGTGCCCGCAAATTAAAACAAAACGGCTGCCCGTGCCCGCCCGTGCCCGTGATTCATGTTAAAGTTATGCCCGTGCCGCCCGTGCCCGTGCAAATGACATTCGGGCTGCCCGTACCCGCCCGCGGGTCCCAGCGGGTGCCCTGAATAGGTAAAATCGTGAGGATTCACGTTTGCTTTCAACTTAAAACACTTTATAAGAATTAGTTCAGGAACAAGAATTTAACTTTTTTGTCAAGTTGGGAATTAACCTTGAACTGAGAAGTCAAAAAACATTTTTTAACAGTTGTATGAATTGTAACGAACCACACCTCAGAACAAAGTATACTATAACCATACAAGCACGAGAGTTTCAGCCCTACGGGATTTTGGCATTTTAGGCTGGCGCCAAAAACGCTAAAATCAGCTAACAAAAAGCAAATGGCGCCNAAACATTTTTTAACAGTTGTATGAATTGTAACGAACCACACCTCAGAACAAAGTATACTATAACCATACAAGCACGAGAGTTTCAGCCCTACGGGATTTTGGCATTTTAGGCTGGCGCCAAAAACGCTAAAATCAGCTAACAAAAAGCAAATGGCGCCAATATCCGTAACATGACATGTTTTGTGAGTAGGACGGGCGTCCGCGGGTGCCCGTTGGTCATAATTTTTGTGCCCGTACCCGCCCGTGCCCGCAACAACCATATCAAATTGTGCCCGTGCCCGCCCGTGCCCGAAGAAACTTGTACGGGCGTGCCCGTGTCCGCCGTGTTATAAATAAAAATCCACCCGTGCCCGCCGGTGCCCGTACGGGCACGGGCAACCCGCGCCCGGCCCGATCTTACCCGCGGGCTGCTCACCTCTAGTCCTGATTTACATATGGTTCAATTCATGTTTGTGTAATTATCATACCCTCATTTTGGCTTGAATGAGTTGAAGTGGGTACGTAGCTATAGTGGCAACACATTTAGCTATAGCCCCGAACATAAAGTATAGTAGAGCTCCGCCTTTAAACTTTTTTTTGAGACTTTCATAAGTCATGAATTGGATAGCTGGATTTATTGCCAAGAATAGAGATGGAAACGTTCCAGACCACAACGCGCTTATTCCTTCAGCAGTTGCAACTTTTTTGAGACCATCTAAAATCCAAATTTTCCAATTAGCTAAAATTTTAACGGCCAAACAATTAATTAGCAGCAAAACAACATATTACCTGTGAGGGATCTATAACTCGCTCCCATGCGCATTCTAGTATTCACAACCTTTCAAAATAAAAGCACTCGACTCGTCATTTTGCTCTCAAACATGTGATATTATTCCGAAAAAAATATAGTTAATTAATAATTATTACCCATAAAGGAGTCGTGACCAGAACGTTTATAATACCTGAATCAAATTTATGCAAGATTCTCAAGATTGACTTTTAAATTGTCCAGAGCAAAGAATGCGCGTTGTCGTCTCTTACCAGCAAATGCTCCAATGACTAGATGCTTTACTGCAGTTCCTTTGACTTGACTTTTGATGCCATGAAAGACGTAAAAGTACACAAAGTTCGACGCACAGAGTGACTGGAGAGTAGGTGTCAAGCCGCGGTACAACGGAGTTACCCCTTCTTCATTCACCAATCGGACTAAAAGCCTCATTGTAGAATCCGTCGGGCTCAGCTTGTCCACTTAATTAAAAATTAAAATAAATTAAGCTAAAGTTCCCCAGCATCACTTGTACCTATTTATCCAATTTTAATGTCTTCAGTAAAGTTTCAACTCGAAAAACTTACGTTGGATCCTGGCTCTGATGTTATCCAGCGGATAAGTAGTTGTCATTGCAGTTACTGAAGCCTAAATACAGAAGAGAATAAAAGTCGTAAAGTCAAGTCTTCAGCCATCAGCACTGTCAACTCCCGAAGCAGTCGACCACTAAACCCACGAATATTGCAACCTCTAATTTGTAAATACTAGGAGCTCTAAATAAGTTAATTCATGTGCCCATTGGTTTTCTGGTTAAGGTTAGGCGAATAATACTAATCCATATAAATTTAAAACTAAGTTAATTTCGTGTGGGCTTACTTACCATTGAACCCGCCACTGCATGAACAAGTGTATTGTAGGAGAAGAGGGAAGGCGATGATGAACTCATCTTACAAATTTGACCTGTCTTAACCGTTTGTCGTGTTATGTCCCGAACTTTTACCCTGTCGTTAAAGCTTGTGGCCAACCAATTAAGAATACTGGAATCCAGTCCCGGGTCTCTTGTTTGGAAATATTTGGACTTGGTGCGGTGCAGGACTTGACTTGCCATCAAATCTCCATCGCCAGAGCCATCGAAGGCCCGAATTTCCTACTTATGTTGTGTTCATATCCACATCCAGTAGTAAATCCCAGCATGGTCAGTCATATCGAACAATCAAATTGTAATACAATTCAATCTCGGTGACAAGCATTTCTAATCATTCCTTACCTCTCCCACAGAATTGAGAGCAATTAAAACTAAAAACTTTAAATTACATGGCATTAGAACGAAGTGGATACCACAAAAGTAGACAAAGAAGCTGTCAAGCGTGTTATCCGCCCGCGAAATTTGAGCCCCAATCTTTGTAAAGCCTTTTGCGGCAAACTTCAACAGGCTAATTTTGAGATATCCTTGTAAGTTGGCTTTTGGTGCTTAAATTTATTCGATATCAATATCAGAAACTTATGAGAGGCTGCAAAACTTTCACAGAAAGAAATTAATTAGTATCAACTCCAGCCAGCCTCCTTAATCAATCAACAGACATTTTTGGCTTGGACCTGCTTTTATAAGGTAACCTAGCTTGCTAGCTTAACACATACGTACGTGACCTCAAACATTAAATTTGAGAAAATGCTAAACACAAGGCGTGCTTTTCAAAGGTTTGGAGATGCTGTGCTGTGGCCAGGCCCGCTGTTTTGAGAAACATGAGCTACTTTCCAAAAGCTCAAATTCTGGAGGAAAGACAAGTCGTGGAACTCAAGTTCAAAACAGCTTCCATCTAACTGAAAAATATGTGGTGCTATCATCAAGTTGTGAGATGCCTTTGGTGAAATATTTGAAAGAAGCTGAAGACGCCGAAGGATTTGAGGAAAACGTCGAATCAGTACAGATCGAATTTATTGATTGCTCCAATATTACATAATTAGCCGATATGATGTAGGATTTCACTTTTTGCAGGTTAGACTACAAACAAAGCAAGACCAGTCTATCTGTTGTATTTCATTCTGTGATGAATCCAACATGATCTGCACCTGCGCCTTCAACGAGGTTATTTTGTGGAAATTCGTCCAGCAACTCAGTTAATTTATATTTTTTTATTTAGTGTAATATACAATTTCTTTACACGAACTCAAAATACAACTTTCAGAAATTTGGGTGAGTGAAAAAGTTGTACAGGATTTAGGCCGAGTTTCGAATTCAGCGATATGCACAAGGGATAACTGCATTTTCGTCAGCCTGGAACTAGGAAGTGAAATTCTTTTGATTCAATGCGTGTGCACATCAAATATAGTAAATATGAACATGAATGAATATGTAAAACTTTACTACGTTGGTGGCTTAACTGCTTAACATTGCAAATCTCCTGCAGGATTTGGCTAGTACACTTGATATAAATAGAATTGAAAAGCTCGCCATTTTGGAGAAGAACACCGAATCAAATTGCTGGTTACAAAATTTTTATGTTGGACAGCAATTGCATATTGTAGGTCTAACCTCTGGTCACGGCGTGTCCCTGAGGGTACGTATATCATTTTTATATAAATCCCTAATCCCTACGCTTTATTATATGACTGTTCTGGACATGTACAAACTTGATTTTCAAGGTATGGCAATTGGAAGATGGCAAATTGAAATTGAAGTATCGTTCAGCCTTACCAATTAAAGTCTTGGCAGCTGCCGATTTTTTGACTAGTGATGACGAATGCTATATTGTTGCATTCGGGCCGGATGGAGACTGTGAGACGTTTGTTGGAAACAAACATAATGGATTTTCCATTTTGAGCCGATTCACCGTAGAAAGTAACTTTTCCGGTAAGAGTAATTTTCTGAACTGGGAAAGTAATAATTGCTACAATGGCACAGGTGGTATTGATTTCTCCAACCCTACTGGAGAGCTCCAAATCGAGTTTCGAATTTTTACATCCCGGTTTTTGAAACTGAAGCCAGCATTCTTCGAAAATTTTAGAGCTGACCCTCGCGAATCTAGTTGCCTCTCTATAGCTAACACTGACAAGGACGCAACTTTTAATGTGGACAAAGACGAACCACATTGTCCAATATTATTGGTCTGCCTGGTCACGTCAACCTCAATTACGATTGTAAATATTTCGAGCGGGGAAACCTTTCTCAACAAGAAGAACAATGGCAAGTTTATTCATCAATAAAAGTTCTTTGCGAATTCTGCTGTACATATACATTGTTTTTCAATTTATTGGTTAATAGAACTCCTCATGGGTGAAAATGTTATTATCTCTGAAGCCAAGATACATTGTCTTGACACGGGTGGAATAATTTTTGCATATCAGCCGTTAATGCAAGATTCTGTAATTACATGCCGCATCAAAATTTTCGAGTCTGTTGTCCCTGGTGATTCACAGAATGGAAATGTGTCTATGATTGCAAGGTAAGGCTGCAACTCAAAGATTAAGAGTCAATATGAATTGCATGATATATACTCTTAATAGCGAGCCAGTGCGGTCAAAGTCCGTACTCCGGAAAAGGCTTAAAAGCCCTCCCAAACGCAGTATGACTGTTGCACGACGAAATTTGCCTGGGTTTCCAGTAATACGAAGCAAGGGCGCCGTCTTGAAAAGGTCATCTTTCAAAGGGTTCTCTTTGTCAAAACCCCAACCTCCCGACGATTGTAAACAAGATTCTGCTCGGTCGGTATCGTCATCAAACTCCTCAAATTCTAATTTAATTCGAAAGTATGCATACGCCAATGAGGAGAATTTGCGTTTCACTGAAAAGAAGGGAAAAATGCTTGGGACCCCGCTGTCACCTAGTCTAAACTGTTTGAGAATGAGCTTCACCCCTGACGGAAAAGTTTTGGCTGCCGGTGCAAATTTAAGTCCATTGGTCCTATTCAAAACTAGACCTGCGTTCAAACCCATTTCCATCAACAAAGCTATTGGGAAACTGACTTCACTGCACTTCTCATTCAATTCTAAATATTTGGTAAGATCCATGCAAAATTCTGAATAAAATAGACTAGACTAAAGCAGGGTGTTATACTTGATGTTTAATTTACTTTAAAGGTCTTGGCCTCGAGCGACTGTTCAACTTCTGTTATGAATACAAAAACAGGGAAAGAACTTCTAAAATTTCAATTCCAATCCAAGTTTAAAGAGCACCCTCATGCCCAGTTCTATTATATGGACAAATTCCTCATTCAATCTGAGGACAACCAACTTGCTTTTTACTCACTAAGGGTTCAAGAACCTGTTTGGTCTAAATTTCTTGCCGGTTCGTTCCCACTTCCGTGTCAACAAATTACTGCTTTTGCCGGCGCCAATCAGCTTTACTCAAGTAAGTACCAATTAAATTGCTTGTCTGATTTGATGTGTTCTTAAGAAAATTGCTCCTTTTTATGAGATAGACTTGATTATTTGTGCCCTATCGAACAAGACCATCCAAGTATTTGATGCCAATGTGGAGGACGTGGTTTCGACTTTTAAATTGGCTCATTCCAAAAACGTGAATTGCATCCGAATAAATGAAGCTCCAGACGGACCTAACGCGATGAGATTTTGTGATTTCTTTCTGACATGTTCTCCGTCTACCTTCGATCCAATCAATTTGTGGGATCTTCGAACTGGAAGGTATTATTGATGTCATTGTCCTTTGATTAATCTTAATGCACATCTGTCATGTAGATGTGTCAATCGGATCGCAGATATAAACTCAAAATTGTTCGTCCCGAACTCTCGACCTGGACTATCACCTTGCGGAAGATATATAGCCTCTGGTTTAGAAGAGAATACAGTAATTTCGATCTACTTTTTTGAAGGCATATAACTAACACGTTAATCACACGTAGCACAATTTCCAGGTTGTTATATATGATGTCCGCAAAATCAACTCAAGAGTGACATGTATGAAATGTCCCCGCACGACTGTAATACTGGACTGCCATTTCGACCGCTTGCGGCCCATGCTGTGGTGCGGGTCTAGCAATGGTGATATTTGGAATTTTAAGACTGTATGAATATCTTGCCTGCAGTTGCGTTGAACTTGACACTGGGTGCAACTTGTCAGGACATCTTAGTGCTGAATACGTATGTTCACATTTTTGTATACAAGAAGTAACTTACAAGTAAATTCAATCATACAATAATTTTACCTCAAACCGCTTTTCATCACAGCAAATTTCTTACATCTGTATTATCTGTATGTCAGTTTAGCCAGCAAATGGTGAATACAATTAAATAATAATGTTCACGTAATTTTAACATTTGTTTTTATTCATTTTCTAGTTTATCCATTAAAATGTGTCCTGTGAGGTGCACAACGCTGATGGGTTTTAGTATTTACGTTTACCTAACATTGACACGCACAAAGGCAAATTGACTCAGGTGGACAGTTTAACTATTAGTTTCCAGAGCAAGAGGACAGGATCTTGAGTGTTTAATTTCATGACTGGTTACTAACTAGAAACGTGGTTTTTCTGACGCCACAATATTACACAATTAGGAACAAAATTATACAAGGCTTCAAGTCAATTCCAGCCCGCAAATCATAATTGTCCCACTCCACAGCAAATTATGTTTCAGCGAGCTAGTAATATATTGCTTTCGCTTTCTAGTCATAAACAGATTTGATATCAAGGCTTATGGTTCAATATGCTAATTGTCCGCCTCTGGAGATTTCAATTCAATTCACGCAAAAATATGCACGGACTCATAGTCTAATAAATATTATTTAGGTCACTATGCTTGTTGATGGTGCTTTGAATTTAGAAGCGATTTGCAGTGACTCCGGTAGTCTCCCTGATCTAATACAGTCCCCTCCAAAATATAAATTTCATATTCGTCAGGTTTCACAGCCTGTTTTCCAGAAACATTTGAATGCATTTCAGAAATCCGCACAATTATCACAAAATTCTAGGCGACTGATGTTTTAAGTGATAGAACACTCGTCTGAATTCAAGCTGACTTCCAGGTTTCCCGTCCATTTACATAAATACCTCCTCTATTCATCTTCCTTACATCCCGAATCCCAAACAATTCCGATTATTGTTTCAAAATGTACAAAATTTCAGAGAAAAATAAAGTTAAATAAGGCGTCGGTACAATTAACTAAATCTACTGTGGGTATTCTGAAGTTCGCACTTTTACAAGCTTACAGCTTAACGAGAATCGATATTTTCCGACACAAAATCACATAATCTAATTCACAATCTCAATTGTGGCCTCGCAGGATTGCTCTATTGAGTTCTATTCTAATGCAAAAATCCATTGAGAACAAGAAAACATCTTTGGAACCCAAGATTTTCTTGGCGTTTCAGGTGGTCAACCGGGGCGGGCACTCAAACTACTCCGACAAAATACTTGGGTAACACACAGTGACAATGGGTAACAATTTCGCCCATGAAAATAATACCATACAAACTAATGCGGTTATCGAAGTCCATTACTTGTAGAAAAACCTTAAATTTAATACCACACTCAAATGAGGGCTCACAGTATAGTCGGGTTGTTTTGTGGAATAAGTGGAGACATCGTCTGAGATGCGGTTTGTCCAGTGTGCTGTGGATTCTCAAGATCAACTAGATCAGAGTCTAACCCTCCCTGTCTTCTCACCTTCGTTGACTTCCGCTCAGGTATGAAGAGAGCCACACTTATAGCAACTGAAAAAGTATGAAACTATTGTTTCTATTCTTCAAAAAATTCATAGCGTCTGCTAAGGATACTTACGTATAACCATCAACGAGCCCAATAGAAAAGGAGGTCCAGGTATTAACTAAATTAACAGAAAGTATTTTCTGTAAATACATTTTACTACCTTTTTTGAAAATTGAAAACTTTATTTTGATGAACTTACGTGTTCAACAAAAGGGTGTGGACCTGCTTCAGTCAAATTAGCACCACTCTGATTAGAAACCGCATCACCTTTTCCTTTATTCAGCTCAGCTTCGCCAATATTCAAATCCACATCAAACAAATAAAATATCACTCCAAACACCGCCGGCCCCAGGCCATTGCAAAGGCCTCTCATCCCAGTAATCATTCCTTGAGCCAGACCTGAAAACATAAATGAGATTAGGAAGAAGAAAGAAAAAGAAATGTGTTGTCTAATACCTTGTTTATCTGCATCTGCGTTTGTAGAGACGAACGCAGAAATGGCTGGGTAAGTGATACTTGATGCTGCAGCTAGAATTCCAGCAGCCCACATCATCCTGGACGGCGAAAAGACCAATCAATCAGTTAATTTCTTTTTTACGATTAATTATTATATAGTATTACAAACAAACTTACCATCTCTGAGATCCAAAGCCGTACCTATAATTCAATATAAACATACAGTATACATCACAATGCTTAAAGGTAATTATGTTTAGTTTAAACTACTAACCAAGCGAGTTGGGCCATTTCAAAGAGAAGACCAAAAACAATTGTTTTCCTGGGACCAACATTTTTCATAAGAAGACCCAAAACTGCTGTCTGTGCTACAACTGATAAGCAGCCAACGAATGCAATAAACGTAGCCACCTCTTCCGGATTGAACCCTATCACCAATTGAAGGTACACGAAGAAACAGGAATACTGACCAGCCTGAAACAAGACCAAAAATGGTTACACTTGATGACTTGGCTAACAATTGCAGCAAACTTACTTCAGGAAGGTATGAGAGGAGTACAGCGACGCAGAGCAGGAGAATTGTCTTGTCTTTGCCCACTTTTCGCAGTGCCGCAAACGGATCTATATTGCAATTTAAAATTTCATAATTTTACTCGTATGCTCAAACAAAAGGTAAAACAAATCATTACCAGCTTGCTCCCAAGCTAGTGGTGCCCAAGCAGATACTCGAAGTTTTTGAGGAAGAGACTCCGGAACAGCAACAAGCACAAAAAGTACATCCAGTGCAGCAATGGCTGTAGCAAGCGCGACAACCGTGGCTCGCCCATAAACTCGATCTACATATGATCCAAGCGCCGGTGAAGTGACCAGAGATGCAGCAAATGTTGCCGAAACCAATCCATACGCAGCACTCCTCTCCTGCTCTCCTGTGAAATTAATTGATAGTAACAGTTTTAGGTAAAGTTACACAATTTTTCTCACTATCCAGACAACCCCTCGCTAGTATTTATTATAGAAGAAATTGAAAAAAAAAACTCATATTCAAGATTAATTTTTGACCAACTTCATAATTTTCAAGAATTATTCATTATGCGGAAAATAATGAACTAAAATGTTGCACTTCTGAGCTGTACTGGGTACAAAGGCAAACTTACCAGGTGTTACATCGGCGACATAAGCGAACACAACCGAAAATGTGACAGCAAAAACACCGGATATTGAAATCATAGCGAAATACCACCAAGTGTTCAGTTGCATCAAAGGGATAGGAGCACATGTAAAGAAGACGGTAAGAATGAGAAATAGTTTCCTTCCCCATACGTCAGACAATGCGCCTGAAACAATGTGAAGAATTCTTTGATCAAATGGTTTAATACAACTATTCAAAATCATTTTCACAAAAAGCTTCGAGCCGTAATTCGCAATGAGTAGTTTAATATACTCATGTTTAAAAAACTTTATGCATAAAAATCTGATATTTCACTCGACTGTATTTAGCTTAAATCAAATAAAATCTAACATAGTAGTAATGTTGCATATCTTCTCATCAAAAACATTAAATTTTTTATTGCAATACTCGACTTACCGATCAACGGAGCGCTTAAAAATGATAGGAGACCCTGCAAAACAAAAAAAAACTGTGAGAGTCCGGCATACACTAGCGTATCACAAAAAGTATAATATTAGATATTACAAACCTTGATTCCAACTATCAGTCCATTCATAAGAAAAGTATGATTGGGAAATGTGTCATTTAATACCTGAAAATAAAAATATATAAATCATGAAAAAGGATAATACAAGTTTCAACCTGCTCCTGGAGCATCATTATTCTTAAGCACAAAAGAATTAATTATTCTTAAGTGATATGCATCTCCACTTGCAACTCAAAAACTTGCAAGCCCATCAATTAAAATTCAATACGCCAACTTTGGACAAAACTTGCAAAAATAACTTCACGCATGTCACAGTCATAATTAGATTCGAATTTATCTGCTTATACAAGCAGTCGTCAATTCGCAGAGAAAACAAAATGGAAGCCAAGTCTCGGATGATTGCGTGAAAAACATGCTGAGTAGTAATATATAATTATACAAAAGAATGGCTTACAGCTATCATGGGGGTCGTAAGGAGGCCCCAGGAGAAAAATTCGAGGAAAATAACGACCAGCGCATGGTTCACTGATGGATCACCTATTCCGGAACCCTGGGAAATAAAAAAACTATTAATTAATTAATTTCGGCCTTAGCAACATTTGTACAAACTAGACCATTAAAACTTAAATTAGAGTAGAAAAAATTCGCACCCAGCTCCAAGTCCAGCCCATCTGACAAACACGTACGCCAAAATATCACATTTTATTAAAAATTATTACCCACTCTTAGTCCGTAACACACTACTGTAATTTAATCCCGTTGCCAAAACTTTTCACCCTGATTTATGACAGCAAATCTTCCGATCAGCACCAAGTAGCAATTGACTGCCTTTCTTTGACAATGTAAATTACCGTAAGCGCTCCTGCCTTTTATACAAAATATAAGCAATCGTTTGAACTCTAACATTAAGTCTTTATACCCTGCAAAATCATTGTCTTGAATTCGGATTTCTTAAATCCAAGCGCCTCAGAAAGATCTACATTTCTATTCAGTCAATTTAATTCTTAGAGGGTACAAAGCTTTTGAGAAGGGAGAATGAAGGGTTTGTAGCTTATGATCGCTTGGGGAAAGCAGGACAAGGACTGGTTTACGTTTACGGTTGGCCAAAAGACTGTCTATAAACATGGAAACGGAGGCGTTCCTATCATTATAAAATAGGAGAGACGAAGCAAACAAAAGTCTGGTTCGCAAACACGGGAGAAAGTCGTTAGGTACACGATAGTAGGTTGTGCCCGATTCGTATTTCGTCCGGGATTCTTGAGGTACATTATGGGCATACAGTGGGGCTTAATACAAAATAGGAGAGATCTCTAGGTTATTCTTGTGAGGACTTTCTCTGGGCAAACGCTCTGAACCCCCCAGTGGCAATCTACCCACCCTCCGCCAAGGCCCCCACCTTCCAACACTTTTCAGCGCAGAGAAAAGTTTGGGAAGATGTGAGAGAAGATGGAATAGAAATCTTGTGCAAGGCAAGGCTAAAGTTTCCAATCATAACCAAAGCGTTAGAGGATGGCCCTTGGACTTGCAACTTTCCTTTCCTTTGCTGTCGGAGGAGAGTGGGGGATGAGTTAAGTAAGTAGCAAAGTAGCCCATCCAAGGAGAAAAACTAAGACTTTCGGGAACCTGAACAGACCTAGCATACTAACCTTGAGCCTTCTATTTTATCGATTTTCATCCCACATGAATTTTAGCTCCAGACTCTCCTCCAGCCTCTCACATACTTAAGCAGGACTGGACTACTTTTCAGCTCGTTAATTCCTCTTAAAACATACCGAAGGTTGGTGAAGTTTCGTCCCCTTCACGGCGATTCTAGAATTTTAAGAAGTGTGAATGACGCCTGGAGTTGGAGTGTCGATTTCCGTGCTCACTAGTGAGCCTCCATACGCAAAAAGAAACATTTTCAATTGTTTAGCATTTTACCGCCAATTGAACAAGATGCTCCGTGAATGTAAATTTAATATTCACATAAAATTTGAATAGAATCAACCATTATGTGGCCTATCATCTAAGCAATGTCAAACCGGGGGTTAAAGAGGGAGGTGGGCCGTATGGGTTTGTAATTTACAAAGAAACCACATTACCACTGCCAACACTATGTATGACATAAAATGCACATGAGGTTCGACCCGGCCGAAAACATGGATGTAGAAAATCGATTCTTTATGCATATTAACGTGTGAATTCTGCCCTTGAACCAATGAGGACGAATTCTGTCCTCAAGCCGAGTGGCATTCTGGCATCCAGAGACATGGACAAAATGCCGAGCAAAATAACATGAAGGCATTATGTCATTTAATGTCTGCTCAGATGTATGTAAGAAGGGAAAAACTGTTATAATACTCTCGAAATCAATACCAACTCTAACGCCAGCCGGTCAACAAATGGAAACAACAGTAGGCCATCAAACAGGGGCAATGCATATCACTGACACAATAAAAATTCGCTTAAAAAAGAAACGACCTCTTATTTCTATTGAGGATAGTCTATGATGAAATCACATCGTTGTTCAAATGCCTCAGTAGAATTCGCGGTTCAACTTCAGCCAATCACAACAGATACAAAGTGCTATACAAAAGGTATCATGGAATATTATTCTACATGTAGATATAATCTCAAAAAAAGCTGGTGCTCTGCTGGTTTAAGACGAAGGACATTCAGTCCAGTTTTATCCAGTCATTTCTTGAAATTTCTGTCTTCTGTACAAAATCATTTGGCGCTAGCAAAAATTTGTATTCAGTTGGAGCTGTTATGCAGAGGGAAACCCAACTGAGTTCTTAACTTTATGCATAAAGAAATGCAAATTAGGGCACTCTAACACATGGCTCACTATTCCCCATTAGACTTTTTCCTCACAAGAAATAAAATGCAAGCGAAGCACGTGCGCGTTGGATGGTTAATCCATAATGAAATTATAAAATGTGTTTTGTGTCCTACTTTACTGGAGGCAAACCTATTCGAGTTCTACGCAAATTAATCTTGTCCAGAATTGGAAGAAAGATTTTTAATTTGTGATTCAATTGTGCTAACGGTTTGTTCATGTCACTCAGCCATCCAAATCCAATTATCTACGCAACATCATACTTCATTAATAAGAAATTCCAATCAGGCAGCAGGTAGAGTTTAATTAAAACAAAGCAGCAGCAAAATAGGTTTGTATTGATCGTGTGATAATTGGCAGCTAAGCTAGTGTATCTCTGCGGCCAAAAAAAAGAGAAGGAAATAGAAAAATAGAACCACCAATCCAATTTTTTTCTTTCCTCTCGTGGTTTACCTCCTTGCAGCGATTAAATTATAAATATGCTAAAAGTTCAAGTGCAAAGCCAACTGCGCCGATCACATGGGTAAAAGTAAAATTGATTGTGCTATTGTGTGGGCTGAGTCGCAAAATTCCTGAAACCCGACTTTCCAGAACGAGATACACGCAAACAGACATACCCAACACGAGCAAAGGCCAACAAAAATTAATGTTATAACTTTCAGCGTTTTCATTACGTTTTTCACCAGGAATTGACAAAGCTGGAATCCATATGCTAGACGCTTTATTAGTCAGCTAAGCAAATATTCTATCCACGCAGAACTACACATACACCGCCAATAAGTTTCCTTATTATTTGACAACAAGATATGCATTTCGATGAGAAAAAATAAGCATAAGAGTACGTGCCATTCGGGTACACATGATGCTTAAGCCGTCAGTCATGCCACTGTAATTTATCGATCATTCGTGATTCGCAACCACTGATCTCAGTACAAAATCCGTCCAAGAGAAGTTTCTTTTTCTAGAAGTACTTTTTCTCGAGAAAAGGCTTTTCACCTTTCCTTAAAGTTTGCTGGCCCCGCGACCAATAAAAGTAATGTGGTCTACGGTTTACTACTTTGTTAGACTCCCTAAAGTAACTAGGACCGGAGACTGAAGTCAAAGAACCCTTTAACATCGTAGAATACCAAATGAGTCCGTGCAAAGTTAATATCACCTCTCGGACTCACAAAACAAAATCCGTCTGGACAAGGGTGGGTAGACGAGCGGGTACAGAATAGAAGTGAGGAAAACATATTATATGCATTGTTCTCCGAAATGAGTGAGCATTCGCCTCATTTTACGTCCAGGAATTAATGTGAGCTCGCCCGTTTATTTCCATTGAATTAGCGCCGAAATAATTCTAAGAAACTACGTTAAGAAGAGAATAATCACAAGAGTACGTGCCACCAAGGTAGAACTACAACTTTAGCCGTCAGTCATGCCACTGTATAATTTATCGATCATTCGTAATTCACAACCAGTAACTATAATTTCATATTTGATTCAAACCAAATAAACAATTCGTATCGACGCTATTCTTAACTCTAATCCTGCTAATAAATTGATGACTGTAGTTAATACGTTTACTGTACCAGTGTTTCCACCTTTTTTTTCTTTTCTCTTAAACACCATAAAAACTAAAGTATACTCCCACATTAAACTATTCTTAACTTGAAAGACTGGGTAAACTCTGTATGCTAAGCGGCGAAAGTCGGACAATTCCCAATGGAATTCAATAACACCATTAAAAAACGGCAAAGTGTCCATACAAATTTCTCGATTTGGGACGCAAAAAGAATTCCCAAACATTAGAGGGAGTGCAAATGTCCCGGAAGTGAAAAGCCGCCCCCGGTGTGTCAGTATCTACATTCACATGTGGATAAAACATAAATAGACTTGATGCCAACGAACTGAGACGCGTGTTGCATATTCCATTAGCGGAGCCTTTGAAAAAAACGGTCAGCTGCTAGAGTTCTAGATAATTCCAAGATTGGGAAGCGAATTGAATTAATAAATTTGCGTATGCATCCGAGGTGTCTCATAATCCGAGGAAAATACCAGGAAGTGGTACATTACAAGCATTTGATTGGATATTGTATATAGGAAGTTGTCATCAAGTGCACGAGTGAATGACGGAGGGGTTAAGAAATCCTACAAAAACACAAGGCGGATATTATCCATCAGCCCTAATTTACTCCCCCTTAAAGACAGGATTCTCATCCGCATGATCCGGTGCTTAGCTTAAAACCTTAATTTGCAGTCAGATGTAAACTAATTGACGTGCGGGAGAATACTTCGACCTGGCCTGAGTGATTATTTGACTCGAATCCAATCCCAGAAGTGAATTATAATAAATTAAAATAAAATGAAGCAATACCAAAAAGACAACATCCTTCGAAACGGTCCCGTCGAGGAGGATGGTGTAACTGAAATCATCCTTTCCTTTCCGCG
>JAAXYW010001286.1:0-23115 GCA_036851895.1 Orthonychiurus folsomi
TACTTTTTTTCAGCATCCACAACTGAAGGAGTTGATTGAACGGCGATTCTCGGAGAAAGGAGACGTCCAAAAAGCCCTTGATTGTGTCCATAATTCCGACGGATTAGAACAAACCAAATTTCTTGCCCGAAATTACTGTCTCGAGGCAGTACGCTTTATTAATACTTTGCGTGAATCACCGCACCAAAAAGCACTAATTACCATTACAGAAAAAGTAAGTTTTAGTAAAACAGGGTTAAATCTATTAGCTGTTGACTGAAATATTATCCTGACTTAATTCATGCTTTTTCATTATCTCACCCCAGGTGCTGAACCGATCTAAATAAAGAGTTTGTGCAAAAGTCATCATGGCATGACTGGGAACTTAGAAGTGCAAATGCCATGAAAGTAACACTACGTATATATTTTAGCGTGACCTGCCAATTGCAAATCTAAGCGGTTAGTGAGACGGCTGTTCCTGTGCTAATTTCCAAACATGGTGCATTTAATAATTCAGAAAATGGTGTGTATTCGCTAGATTCATAAAAATGTCTGGCTGACTAGGCTAGTACTTCCACTGTAGTTAAGAATGTATGTATAGTAGCGATCATGAACTGCAATACCTAGGTTATTGAATTAAAGTTAAATGTTTAGTTGATTTAAACATCATTTTTTATTACAGTGTGTCTATTCCCAAATTCACATATGTACTCCCTTTAACCAGTTCGGCGTCATTCTTATCTCGATTGCCAGATTAGTTGCCCTTATTGCACGTCTGTTTTCATGTTCCCCTCTGGAATATCCGCAATTGATAACAAATAAGTTCAATTCAAATATTCTCCTCCTGATTTCCACATTTAGCGCAATGCACTGCTTGATTAGATGCACCTGCGCTTAGGTCAAGTAGTCCAAATTTACAATTGGATGGCAAATGTGCTCAAGAGTGAAGGGAAATTAATTGAAAACCACTAACATAGACATAGCTGCGCAGTATTATGTAGGCCATCACACTGCCTTGAGGTTTGATAGTCAGGTTGGACGGATATGGGCGAAACAGTTAATGTTGGTGAAGAAGAGCAATTAACAGCCACACTAACTGCTGTCAAATATTGGTGCAAATAGTTGTGAATTTGCTGGAACTGCTAAATATTCTCCTAAGAGTCATATGATCAGATCGGCAAGGGAGCAAGCGGCCAGCATTAATATTTTAGATTGAATGGTAAAATATGATATGACTTTTTCAAGCATCAACGGCAGTACCAAATCAGTGGCACATTTTATTTATCGTTGTACAAATTATGAATAAAAGAGTTGAAAAATAGACTTTCATAACATCAAATCCAAGGCAGTTTCTTAATTAATGGAAGACGAATAGTGGAATGGAATCACTGTACGAGTCTATGTCTTTACGGGTTTATGTTTGTGGATCGGGCAGCACTTAGCTATTCAAAGACCTAAGCCACTTCTTTGTTTCGCGACAAGTCGGCCTCTCGCAAAGTGGACAAGTCATTAACACTTGTGGAGTGACAGCCACCTCACTTTCCAAGTGATCAGCAACGATTTCAGCCAGCCCTTTAATGAATAAGGGGTGGTCATTTGGACTGCGGGATCTCTTTACCGTTACTCCAACCTAAAAATAACAAATTTGTAAAAAAAAGTCTAATCAGTTTTCTCTTCTACTACTGAGTTCAAAACAATGAAATTTTCACCAGTACAATATCGTCATTTACCTTCTCGGCTAATTCTTTTCCGTACTCAATATCCAATTCATGGAGTGTTTCTATATGTTCATTAGTAAAGGCAACCGGAACCAATATTATATTTTTCATTCCTTTCTTTGCCAGTCCTGCAAATATTTACGCATGTGTTACGTGTGCTGTGCACATAAGATATTTGCAAATCTTACAAATATAATCTACGTATTGATCCACATAGACCTACCAGTTATTGCTTTTTCCGTAGATGGTTGGAGCCAAGGAGTTGGACCAACCTTAGATTGCCAAACTAACCGATATGGGTTACAGAATTTTAGCTCTTCCATAACCAACTGCACAGTAGCTCCGACTTCTGCCGGGTAAGGATCACCACGGTTTACGGCCTAAAAACACAATATATCGGTGGTGATTGACGGCTTTAGACGGCATTTTTTATAATACAAGAGAGAGAAATCCAAACTTTAATTATTGTAATATATTGTATAATATATTACAATATATCACCAAAAGCTACTTATTCCTGCAGTGAAACTCACCTTCATCGGAAGAGAATGGGCTGAGAATAAAATCACAACACGGTTTCGAATTTTTTCATCAAACTCGGATAGCTGAGCCTGGACATTTTCAGCAATTGTTTTTACCAAATATCTGTTATTCCCCCAGCGGTCTATAAAACTCCACTTTATATTTGATTTTCTATAACACATAGACAAGAATGAATTCAGTGTCAACAAATAAGCCAAATTAGATTGCACTTTACCTATTCATGTAGAATTTGTGGATAGCATGAATGCTGGAGCCAGAAGTAGCACAACTATATTGTGGATATTGTGAAAAAGCTACAGCACGAGTGATACCATCCCTGTAAGAAATTTAGCAATATTAGTTAGGGCCATAGCATTACCAAAAAGTATATCTGAAGAGATCAGTAACTTACATCTCCATAGCTTCCAGAGTATCCTCTGTTAGTGGGTGCGCATATCGAAAACCAACGTAATGCCGATGTGGTTTGGTTTCTGGACAAATCTCGTCTAAAATCTCAGACATTAACGAGCCCTGCCTGTTCGTCCAGTGGAGAATTGGAGAGCCTCCCCCAATTTCCGCGTACTTCTCTTGGATACTGGGAGTTCTTCTTTTTGCAATCCATTGTCCTAAAGCATCTTGCATTGGTAGCTGAAGAATGTCACGATCCTGGAATAGCCGTTTAAGGAAATCTCCAACTTCATCTGTTGTCCGTGGTCCACCCATGTTCAACATTAATATCCCAGTCCCTTTGAACCGGCATGGCTGGGAAAATAGTAAAGATGACAAAGTCTTCGTAGAACCTCTTACACAAAGCAACTTGCCGCTGTGAGTTAACATTGTCTGTAAATTGAAATTACATAATCAATTAACTTTTAGAATATTTAGAATAATTGTCGCTTGACTTTCTCTGAAACACTACATTGCAATCGTTTAGTTAAAAGTTAAGCATAAAAAGGAAGGTATCGCATTTAATATTCCGGACTAAAATTTACATTAAACATGTTTTACCAATTGTGTAGAAATATGTTTGTGGTCAGGTTAGCAAATGACACCTGTTACTATTCAAGCTAATTTCACAATTTCGCAGTGTGCTCACTGCTCACTTGGTATTCCATCTAACTGAAAGGCACAATTGAGCAGAATCCACTATGCTTAAACACCTTCCGATGGTATTTGGTTCAGCTAAAGTAAATTACTCGTTCACCTTCAAACTTGGCGGCTTCAAATTAAATTTTCTTCACTCCAACGAAGGGACTAGTCCCTCGGTCGCTGATTGGACGGCTGAGATGGAAATTCATTATCCAATCATGTATCAATGTATTATATGGTCTTTCCCTCAACTCTATATGTTGCAGTCCAGTCAGTAATTTTGATCTCAAGTCAAGTGCATCGGATTCGCTTGCAGCTTATTCCCAACAAATTATTAGAGAAAGTCTGTCTCCTCGGAGTGATATCAACGCGGCACAATTCATCATACATAAGAGAATAAAGCTGTAATATTTTAGTGCATTCAAATTTATAATACATTTTCACTTGATTGAATCGATGGGGCCCAAAGAACAAATTTATTTTACCTTCTTGTGGACCGAGTTACAGTGGTTTACTTTTAAATCTTTAACCAATCTTTCTACACTCGACTCGACACTCGACTCGAGCTTTTTAGGAGCCAGAGAAAATTTGTATGGTCTCATATTCTTCCGAATACATTGCAAGCAAGATGTTGTCAACTTTACAATTTAGTTGAATTCCGAAGAAATTAGTCTTGACAAAACATACAATTGATAGCAGTCAACCGCCGTTAATTGATTTTGGTTTGAACAAACGTTATTTTAAAGTTAACACTACGTCATTGCACATAATAGCCGTAACAGGTAGGTAGTGGGCTGTTAGGAGGTCTCCCTACTTGCAAAAGACCTTGTAGTTGATCCAGCACAGAGGGAATAGCATCGCATCGCATTTGCCCCGAGTGAATGAGGGAAAGAGAAAGAGATTCAGACTTTACTTGAGCCCCGGAGACTTCTGAAGACGAACGACTTGAACAAGTCAAAATTTTTGATCAGTTACAAGTCCAAGCTTCCATTCAACTGATCCATGCACTCCTGGATGCACCTTTCTGCTGTTTTCAAAGCCCTCGTCTTTAAGTTCCAATCATCGTCATCAAAATCCCATCAAAAATATCAATCATGAAATCCAACAATATTCAGTGTCATCTTTCTCCATCTTCAACGGCGGTCATGGCCAATACCAATAGTCGTAAGTACTCTGATTTTGTAGTTGTGTAGTTTATAACATTTACCTGATCTTCCATGGGCTTTATAAGCCAGATCAGTGAAATGTCTACGCTGATCTGCCATGCCAGGTTACCATTTCTCTCAGTCAGGCAGGCTGGCAGAAAGGAAAAGTGAAGTCGGATTTGATTGATTTTTGCCTTTATTTTATATTATCATTTTGATTTTCCATCGATTGAGGTAATGAATTTGTCTAAGATAATGCTGAGCAAAATTTGGTTGTAAAGTAGTTAGTTGCAATAGAAACTGGGAAACTGGACTGGCATAACCTCGAACTTGAGGTAGTGAAGGAGAGATAGCATAGCGAGTGATGGCGATGGCCATGGTTTTTTCAACGCCAACTAAAACCAAACTGGGTCCTCTCGGTTAAAACACACTTCTTGTAGCAGCCCTCAAGTTGTCATTTGCTGAATTAACAATTCAGCAGTCTAGCCTTCTAACCAGTTGTTTAATTCATTACTTTCCTGCATTTTACTAATCACTCCGTTACTAATTAGTTAATCATCGCGACCAAACTAAATTGCAATAATCAGTTGAAATGCAAAGTTTTGCAAGTGTTGTTTAATTGAATGACCTTTTTGTGAGTTTATTCAAATCAGAATTTGACTATGCAAGTAATTGAGAAACTAGAGCCCTGACTAAAACCATGTAGTCATCATTAACCATCAACTTCTGAAGAATCAAAATCAAATATCCTGCAGAGGATAATGATTAACTTTTTACATTCTTCGTGCTTGCTTGGCAGAAAGTTGGGGTGTATTCATCAGCTTCTTTAGATACTCCGGTGTACATTCAATTCCATATTACTACTTTGACCCTTTCCCTTTCGGAATGTGAAATAGGAGTTAACTCTAGGCTATTTTGCCAAATAGAATCCATTTCTTGAAGTCAACTCTTGAATGGTGTGTTGTCCGGTTTGTTTTTGTGTTTCTACATTCCTTTTCCTTTGTGCTGGCAGTTTGCCCGCACTTGTAGTTCCGTGTTCTCGGTACTCGGTACTGTATTTCAATAATTATTTCACGCAATTCATCGTCATTTGAATCCGTTTATTTGTAGAGCCTAGACAGAAGATGGACGTGAAGCTCCGCCCTCCTGACCCCACGCAAGGAACGGTGAGTCAGCCTCTTATTTTTTAGATTATTTATTGCTAGACGAGCATACAATAAAAGAACAAAAGTTTGTCAATGCTTTCACTTTTTAGTAGGCTTATTCAAAAGTTTACTACTCAATTCGCTTTCCATAACTGTAATTGCACTCCTTTTCATGTGAAGTGTTAGAGCATGCGAGAATGGCGTTATCTACTTTATCGTTTTGCGTTCATCAGATTTGGCAAATCATTATGTTAAATGTATTTCCAATATCCGTTTTTCTAGGGAGATGGACTTGTCATTCATCCACACAATCCAGAACCAAGAACTGTGGATGACTTCCTGCGATTTTGCGATGTAGTTCTCCAGCATGCGAACTACCCAAGTGCGTTTGTTAATCATCAGGAACAGGAGGTGCACTTTCTTTCTCTTTATTAGTTATAATATTTATTTTTTAATGATAACTAATTATTAATTTATTATTGGTTTGATGTAGGTTGATAGGCATGACAT
The DNA here is from genome assembly GCA_036851895.1 of Orthonychiurus folsomi. NCBI lineage: Eukaryota > Metazoa > Arthropoda > Collembola > Poduromorpha > Onychiuridae > Orthonychiurus > Orthonychiurus folsomi. The sequence goes on from JAAXYW010001286.1 coordinate 6,109, forward strand.
GCAAGTAGAGAGCCCTTTAAATAGTGTGGGAGAGTCTGGCCAAGGGACACACTCGAGTTCATCTAGTATTTCGTCCAATGTAGAAGTGGAAAACGAGCCTGGTGCTGCTGACTGTAAGTACAGTAAAGACAGTTGTTTTATGGCATTATGGTAATTGACAATTACAGAACCCTGTATCCAAAACATACATTCGAGGTTTGTGAATTCGTACATGCTCATGGCGTGCGTGTATGCTCGATTTCAATTTCAATGTATGTTTGTTACAAACTTCGGATGTTTTGCGTACAAGGACACTATACCATAGCCTTTTTCAACTTACTTCCTCATTCCACCACCAACATTCTAGCATACCAGCTTTTTATACCGAAGTAGAATTAACGTTTTTATTACGGTTTTGATGACTTGTGACGCTTAATGCTCGTCATTTTGAAAGTATGCGGCGAATTGTTTTACTGCTTTGCCATTGTATTAATATTTTTGACAACTGTACAAATTAATAGAGCGCCACTATAACTTCATGAATAAAACAGCTGACGCAAAAATTGGAAAGTAAACTAAATTGCCAACACATTTTGTGTTTTACAATGTCTGAAAGTTAGTGAAATCCATGTACTAAAAATTACTATGCACTAAAAATTCATTTAAATAGTTACAGATGAGGATAGTTGGGGACAAATTACTTGCTGGTGTGGAAAGCCATTTGCTGGTCGCCCAATGATTGAATGTGAGAGCTGCTTTGTTTGGCTTCATCTGACATGTGCCAGAGTACGGAAATCTAATATTCCCGAACACTTTAAATGCTCCCGGTGCAAACCAAAGGCACGGCGGAAGAGACAATTGTCGGCAACTAGCGACGGCGATAGCCCCAGTACTAGCAACAATGGCGTAGAGAACCTCGCAAACCCCAACAGAAACTCCGCCCATGGTCTTCAAAATCACGTGTCTCCCACAATGAGCACTCCAAACTTGCACACGGATTTCGCTCGAAGTACATCACTGAAATCTCCAAACTATTTTCCCCAAACAACTTCGAGTAATGGCGGCACCCCCAATCACTCGCCAAGCAAGTCCACGGCCACGGCAAAACGTTTAGCGAAACCGAGGCCACGACGACCTGCTATTGTTGGTTCCACGAACCACACATTTGAAAATCCTACACTCCTCCCCCTTCGTCTTACTATAACAACGTCACATAATCCTCCAGCGTTCTCGTGAGATGAAATCGGTGTATAGCAAAAGCCTCGAAAAGGTACCTTCTGATATTGCCGAGAGCAGACTCCTACCAATGACTATTTTCAACAAAGTCAACCAAATTATTGGTTAGATTTTTCTTTTTTAGTTTAGTGCATCTTCATTTATCTCTAAAATTGAAAAGTGGAAACTGTTACGCCAGACGGCTCGACTTGGTTTTCCTAATTTGTAAATAAGTTGGGTAGCCTCCCCCCTAGGCCATTCATTCCGGTATTCAATATCAAATTTGAGTTTGCATGCAGCATTTAAGTGCTGTTAGATATTTTTTCAAACCGAATTGGATTGCAAAAAACATAAATCTTGATATTGATAAAAATTTGGGTTGCTTTTTGGAATTTTGAGAAATCAACATTCAGGAGTGACTTTTGGCGTGATACTCCGATTGTATTCACAATACTTCGGAAAGAATTATTGGACAAATGCTTTATTTTCAATAAATTTAGAAGTGCTATGGAGTTGTTGTGTTAATCCTTCAGATACTTATATTTTGCAAATGTCTTGCCGTTGCTCAACATAAGTCCCAGTTCAGACTTCGGAGACAGCGAATAAATTTAGTTCTTTAACAGCATATTACAATTGTCATGCATTCTAATTTCGGACACCCAAATATTTCCAAATTGTTGAACTTTGGTCGTAAGATCAGTTGCAGTCATTTGTTTGGTTTGAAAAAATTCTACCATAAAAACTCAGGTTTGTGCTTAACAAGCATTTGGTTTGGCTCCTCAACGTCAATGCTCATTAAAGTGACCTTACTAGTTTTAGACCCAAATCACTTTGCATCTTCTAGTAGTAACACATGAATTGGTTATGACAGAAATTGATTTATTTGTTTCATTCGATTTGATACTAAAGGAAATTATGCAGGAAAGCGTCCAAATCCGAGTATTGCATATTAAGCCAACCTACGCATGTTATTTTCTTTATTGGATTCCTTATGATAATTTAGTGAAACTTATGTAACTTGACTTCCTCAGTTTAAAGTACTTTTTAGCCTACAAAATCAGAGGCTTGTTTACGGAAGGTAGTAAGGCATTCCAGAAATTAAGGTTCGTATTTGATTCATTGTTAAATGCCGAGTTTAAGTTGTTTTTGTCTTCTCAATTTCTCTGTTACAGTTTACAATTTAGCTACTGTAACGAGTTGGACGCAATTGACTTTGCCAGGTTTTTTAGTCCTCACTTAAAACTGTCGATTCAATATTTGCTTCAAGGCTAGTCTTTCAATTTCGTACTATATTACCTTTCTTCAGGTAAACATTTTCAATGGAACTGAGGCACATTGCTGGGTGGTGAAGCTACTATGCCATAATCAGATTCGATTGAGCTATGCAGAATGTCATTGGTAAAGTATGTTCAAAGCTTGTTCAGTTTCAGAGTTCTAAAGTGGTTTATGGGCTTTGTTTGTGATACTCGGCTTTCTTTGTAATTCAAAGATAGTACAAAGGTAAATTCGAGTAGCGTGAATTAATGTGTTTAGTTATTGCAATACACTCGCTAAAACTGAATAGGCGAGTAAATTTTATGATCGGTCCTGTGCATTTGAGGAATGCATGTTCTAATGCTAGTTGTCAAATTGACAAATTTTAAGGTTGTTTAAGTTTTGAGGTTTGTTTAATTATGTTGCCAATTATTTTTTATGGTATGCTGAGACTTTAAAGGTTGAAATTCGACATATAATTTTTTCTTCCAGAAATTTTTGTTATCTCGGCATTGAACAAATAACTTTACCGTTGTGTCAATAGAAATAAAGCTTTGCAATCCAGGATGCCTTCTTGTTAGCTAGACTTTGCACAAGACCACAACTGTAATTGATGCTGGGAATGGCCCATAATTAAGTCAAGCCTATTACTAAAAGTATTCCAGCATGTAGCTGGGGTACAACTAATGGTTATTCTCATACATGAGTAGATTTGAAAAATTTATATTGTGAAAATCTAAGATTTGCATGTTTAAGATTTTAAAGGAGTTATTGAAACGTGTGATTGTATACCTCTTGGGGGATTTATCTCCTCACATTATTTTTGTATTAACAAAAATGCCCTGTGAATCTTTTATAGTGAATTTAAGTGTAGGGTGGGTAACTTTGGTCCCTACAAATTTATTTCGTTCCTACTTGTAAAATTGTCATTTAATTTAAAACCACGATTCTGCATTAACTATAGAACAAGCTGACTCTTAATTTACTCTTACAATTAGTTAGTCAACGGTGACCGTAGTCATTAATTTAAGCCGATTCTATGTAAATTAATAATGCAGCAAGAGCTCGCATGTTATGTCAATGTCAGTCTAACTACAATCTCTATTTCAACTGCTAAGAATTTCTGTTGACGATCACAAGTTCCAGTCATTTGACAATAGTTTTCCCCTTATTTAGAAAATCTCTATTCTTCAGATACAAGTTGATAACATTACAGCCATCGCTCTATATTTTGAGAAATACCGGGGGTTCTAGTAATTGGCAACTAGGAATGTTGATTTCCACATCCACATTATGTAGTTTAAGTATCTTTGGCTTTAGAAATCATGTACATTTGAGAATTAGGTAACACGGTGAAACTGGCTTTGTCATTCAGCTGCCTTTCTTGTCTATTCCCTTGTTGTGATGCAGATAATATTAGCACAGATGCATAAAGATTTAGAAAAAATTGGACATGGATATTTATTATGAATGTTTAATTGGATGATAAGAGCGAGAGTATTGAACGTGGAGTTTATGAGTTGAGAGAAGCGACGCTGCATTCAGTGCCCTGACCTTGATGGATTCTTGGAGATTGGTTGTGCTCTCCGTGCAGTGAATGTGTGATTTTAACTCGGTTTCTCAGGCTTGTTGTACAAAGTTTACTCTACATTATATGCACACTCGGTCAATAAAGACGAAAACAGAAAATTACCAAGGTTTTCTTGTGCAAGAAATTTATTTTTATGTAGAACGCGCTCAGCTTCCGTCTGGAACACCTAATGCATTGAACTTAACTACCTTATGACAGATCACACATTTTTCCGGTGCTAAATACTAAATCATGCATCGTTTGTGTTCGAACCATTGCCCTAGAAATTATTTGCTTCCTTCTTCCCTTGTATTTTATTCTATGATAGGATCAGTTCTTCGTGTAATTCTACTTTTATGGGAGGAGTTTCTTTTAACCGAAGACATCGATGTGTATGTAAAGGAATCCGAGACCTGTCGTCTGACGTTTAGGATAAGCCAAGCCAATCAGGGCTAAGGACGCCAAGACTGGGGAATCAAGAAGACTTTCCAACGCTACTTGGTCAAGCAAGATTAGTTTGCTGCCAGGATCCCAAGGTTTCGGACATACGACATAGCTCATAGGTGACTTAGTCTTCGACAGCTCTTTCCAAATTAAGTTGAAAGTATACTGCCAAGCACCAAGCTGCGTTCAAATGAATTGTTCCCAAATACCGTGTCGTTATTTTGCCCGTGGAATGTGTAGATTCCCACGTCGCTGCCGGTTTTCTCATCAGAACATTACGCAAACAGGTAACGTAATATCAGTTTCACAAGTAAACCCGGGAAACCGAATCTGTTTAGCTTCCGATTATTCAAAACATCATTCTCTGAGAAAACATTCAACAGAAAGACAGTTATTTGGTTACAGAAGTAGATAACATGTGGCCGTTTTTTAGAGTATTTTCGGTGCGAGGCAAGATTTTTTTTACTTTTTTATTAACACTGACCAGCTTGACCTTTGCGCTAGGTTCAGCACTTACATACCCCAGACGCAAGTTTGAACATCATCTCCTTGCTGAAATTGAGAGAACACAATCAAGCATTCGGAGGAATAGGAATTACCTGGTGTAACTATTACATATTTTTTACAAACATGAGTTTCAAAAAAGAAAACATGATTTCTTAATCTGTATCAAATTGAATACCAGAGATTCCCTGATGAGAAGCATGAAAAAAATTGATGACGGTAATTACCACTGTCTTCGAAATTACATCCCAATCCCAGGATTTGGACCGATTCGTTTTTTCAAAGATGACCTTACCCAGAGTGAGATACGACGCAGGTGTTCTCCTTACAAAGACGGGCAGTATCCAAAATACTTGGTCAATCGTGTGCAGGCAAATCTGGATCACATCAAGTCAATTGCAACGGACCGGAGAGTAGCTGCCCAAGTGATAGTAAGAATTTATTGATTAACGTTCACTGGACTCTCAAATGCTCGCATTACATGTAAATTTCTGTACAGGATGAATTGCTGCATGTCCCCCGCCTTTACTCTATTCAAGATGCACATCAGGTCGCATGGACTGTTGAAGATGTTCCAACGGAATACTCGGAATCAGTTTTGCATACGCCGGTTTGTGGGCAAACTCGAGGCGCATCTTGGGGTCAGTCTGACTCGAGTCCTTTGCAAGTAGTTTCTGCTACACATATGCCGAGTGCGATGTTTGAAGAAGATGCACCTGTCTATCCAAGTAATCCTGTTCATGTAGACGACCAGAGCGCATATTTTGGTAATCAATGCTGGCATTCTCCAGTCTTCCACTCACCAGCTCATCGGGCTCAATACGCAACTAGTCCCCACAACACGGAGAAATCGTCACGAAAGGCGGAATGCTTATCAATGTGGAGATCTCCGCGCTTCTTAGATGCGCCGGAATTTGTTCCAAGAGAAAACACCAGTGCTAGAGTTTATTCAGAAACTCATGCATGGAACATACCCAACAAGGAAAACGAAGGATATTTGACTGGACATGATGGAAATGAGGCCACAAGTTACGAGATGAATCCAATGCAGAGGTCCTCGAGGGACGATATTTACACTCCTAATCTTCATGTCCATGCTGATGAGCAAATGCCTGGAGAAGAAGATTCCACATTAAGTCAACCACAACTCATGGAGCCAATGATGAACTTACAACAAGTTTTGCAGCACTTGGTCGCCTTTGGACTTCCTTCATTTCCAGACATTCGGCACAGGATTATATATCCCGAAAGCAGCTCCGCATGGCGTATTTACCATGATGAGCAGCAACATCAAAATGCAGTCAACTCGGATTCCTTCAACCAGTATCAAGGTAACGATATATCAGAAAATATTCCTGCCACTCCATCCTCATCACCGGTGGATTTCACTAGTCCTGCTGATTATCCGAGTTCAGCGTACGAGGATACTGATTTGCATTAGCTTCATTTTACTACTGAGATGCAACCATGTTACTTGTAAGAAATTTGAGATGAAACAATTAGTTGCGCCAATCTGAATAATGGTTGAGAGATACACGTGAAATATTTATCACGCCATTCTTGAAAGACTCAATTATTGTTGGCTATGGTTTGGTTTGGATAGTAATGATGAGTTAGTAACATAATTTTAAGGTTATACAGGAGCTAGAAAGGAAGGGGCAGGACATGTCACTATGCCATCTTCACAAGTTTTGCAATGCTTTTATTCCAATGTCTAATGTACTATTGATTCTAACTAGCTTTTCGGGATTGGGCGAGTTCCAAAGTTGATTACTTTAGTTTTGTATTAAGTATTATTTAGCAAATTCGTGTATGCTGTGGTTTGTATGCAAATTGATCAGATTTTATGAGAGTTGACTTGCCGGTTGAGGGCAAATGCGGATTGCGGCAATAGATCTCAATATCGCCATACCTGCCGTTTTAGATTTTAATGCTAAATTTTGTTGAATATTGAGCAGACGCTCAATGCGGAGGTATATGTAAACGCGAGGTGAATTTTGTTTTGAGTTAGAACTGAGATTTTTAATCCTTGACTTTATTAGCAATTTAAGTATTATGGGCATGCGTCATATTTTTATGGTTGTTAGAAGTGTGAAATGGAACAAGCGATTAAGTATATAAATAAATCCAAAATATTGGTACGTAGACGCATGTGTTCTTTTGTTCTACTTTGCTACATCTTCAAATTTTGTGGTTTGATTCTTATAATCCGAATTACTGTTGCGCATGCATACAAGGGCTTCGGTTATTGTCTTTTTTAAATAACTTTCATATTAATCTATTATTTATGCGTGCAAAATGTTTTATTCCATTGTTTTGGATCTGCATACGAAATTTATACGAAGGACTGAGGTCACACAATTTGGAATGTGAAAGAAGTACAAGTAGGTCTTAAACTTAAAGCTTGTTTGCTCTCACTAAGTCATCAATGCTCGTAAACTAACCTAGCGTCTTTTAGTTTGCATACTTTGTACTTTGAATTATTTTTAGCATTTTTAACAAGCACGTGTCAAGTAGGTGCATTACATCAAAACTATTTAACTTCCGTAATGTCTTCCTGCTCCTCAACTACAATTACTGATTCATTTCGTTTTGGAAGTTCCATATCATTTGAATTTCCGGCATCGAGGACCTGCTCATCTTCTATTTTTTCTTTTCCCACATTCTCATCTGCGACACCGCCACAATTTCTGTTAAATTGACTTACTATTTCTGCAATAAATGCGAGGTACATGTTGACAACCACAAGGAAAGTTAAGGCAAGGAATGTGTGTACAAATATTGGGCCTTTGCATCTGCCCACATCCAAAGCTAGCAGGGTATCCAATATAGCAGACCAACCCGAGAATGTTGAGATTTCAAACGTCGTTGCAATGGATGAAATGATGTCATTAAAACTTTCCCCATTGTCAAATTTCACCTTCTCTGCGCCAAATATTTCGAATCCAAAAACGGAAAAAGTAAAGAGAAAAATGAAATAAAATAACACAAAATTGACGAAGACTGGCAGCGTCAATCTAAATGCCAGGAAGAAATCCAAAATCCTCTGTCTGTGGAGGCATCCTTGGTTTTGGTTTTGCAGGAATTTCACCAAACGAAGGGTACGGAGTATTCGTACAGGTACGAAATAGTTTCCAAACAAATCCGAGAAAATCAAGCCTGCAGAAACGACACATAAGTTAAAAATGCATACTGTATTCCGAACTACGGTACCTAAAATTGATGAAATGATGGCAACAACGTCCAGCCAATTCAGAATTGATTTAAAGTAGTGATGCCCCAACGCCAATATTTTGAGACAGAATTCCACAATGTAGACCACCAAAATGAATCCATGCGCGTATGCCAGTACGTCCTCCTGAAACTTCAAAGGAATATTATTGCCACTTGCCACTTCATTTGCTAAAACATAAAGACATTAGTATCCAACTGTTTACCACTGGGTGCCGATATGTTTCCAGAGCATACAACAGGCAATCAACAAGGACCACACCTATGATGACTTTTTCAAAATTGGAATGCATCACAAGGTTGTAAAATTCCAGAAGAAATTTAAACTTTGGTTCGGTAGCTTCTGTCGGTTCTTTACATTCTGAGTTTTCTTCGTATGACTTGATTTGACATTCCGTCCTGAACATTGTGTATCCCTATAAAAATGATTTCGGTGATTGAGCCCCTTCATGCATATTTGAGCATCGCATCTTTATGTACCCTGAACTTACTTTTTCCTTTGGAAATGTGGAATATATTATGCCAAAAATTGTGCTCAAAACAAAGAAAACTCCAAAGAAATAGAAACCGATAAAATAAAAAATTGAGATCCAACTGGATCCTGCCACCGGTTGCAAATCGGGCTGCGAAGAAAACACAAGTTGAATACACTCAACATGGAATAATAATATTTAAAGAATTTCAACAATGCAAAAAGCTCACTTCCGTTGCATCCATTGCGTCGTTTACAATCCCAATCCATGAATCCAAGCTAGCCACATGAGTCAATGACAAGAAACCTTGTATGAGATTATCGAAATTGTTATGTGAATTGGCCCAAGTCTGGTTATCCTGAAGACACTCCTCAATAGTTTGAATGTAGCCAAGCGCGTTGCCACCAGAATCAATGCACTAATTTAGATTAAAAATTTAAAGCTATCTTGACCTATAGGTCATATTATTTCAATATTTATATTTTGGAAACCTTATGAAACCGACCCCCAAAATTCTGCACTCCAATGATTGAGAACACCAGCCAAATATATACACCTGCCGCGATATAAGAGAAGAGGACCCATATCAAATCCAAGATTTGTTCGGCAATTACCTGTTCACATTATTTGTTAGATAAATGTCTGCAATTAAATAATTGGATAAGAGAAGGCTTACCCGCAGCATTTCGATCCTATTTAAGAGCATCAGAGGACGTAGATTCCGGATCCAAATTACACCACAAGAGCCCGTGTTGCAGGTTAGATATCCATCAAAATTCCGATACACAAACAAATTCACCACCATTTCCTGTGAGGCAAACTCTCTCTATTAACTTATCAAAAAATTTAGGCTTGCTGATCTGTGATGTGGTATTAGTATTACCCCAATGACGATCATGTCAAACCAAAATCCCTTCTTCTTTACGGATCCACATTTGCTTCCAATAATCCTCAAAAGTAATTCCACCAAAAAATAAATAGTAAAAAATAGGTCAAAATAATAAATGTAGGCAACACAGGGATTGAGGGCAAGGAGGATTGATCCCATGAATATGAGCGTGATAGAGCACACGTTGATGGGTTTGGAATTATTCAATGTTTCAAGATTCTTTCGGTAGCCGACGTATGACACAGGCAAAGGAGCATCACGTTTTGGAAAAACAGCAGTTGTCCCTCTTGCGTAAATTGTTCCATTTTGAGGCTTGCAACAAATTCCTGACATTTTTTTGTAAACCAGGTTGAAAGGAATGAAGACAATTTGGAGGGCTGTTTTCCTTTGCGTCACAGGCATTGCAGCAATTGTTGATTTTGATGTGAGTGCAACATGGACAGTCAAGACCATAATAATCAGATTTCCAATGAAGACAGCAATCACGGCAAAGAAAAATGTTGCCCATGGATTTCCTCCAAGTCTTAAAGACTGCCAAATAAATTCTATCCATTCACCGGCAAGAATCCTTGTGGAATAACCAAAGGAGTTTGCAAAATTTGAGAAATTCCACTTAGGAAGTTCGAGTGTTGGTTCTGAATGTTGGTCCATAATTAATTCAATAATTTGTGCTCTTAAAGGACTACAACCAATTCTTAATTAAAAAGTAAATTACTCACCCTTCCAAGTAGCTGAGAATAACACGTAGCCCAAGACAGACAAATTGAAGAGGATAATTCCAAAAACACAGATCACACCGTAGACTGAACAAATCGTTTTGAACATTATTCGGAAATGGAAATCCAGCGAGGGCCAAAGTGGAGCCAATTTGAATGCCCGAAGCTAAATAATAATTTATATCAATCAAAATTTACAATTCAAAGACAATTGAAATATCAATTTTAAATATAATATTTAACTATTTAATATTTATATTGAATTGTTTACCGAATAAAACGTCACGGTTCTTGTCATATTTTCATCCTTTATAAATTCGAGTCCATACATCAAAGAGTAAATTCCCGCAATCACCAATATGAAACAATCAAAGCAGTGCCAAGTGCTGGAAAAGTATTTTGTAGGCGATTCGGTAATAAAGCCGCATAAAAAAATCCACAACGTACACTCCTAGGGCAAGCTGTGCATAATATTTGACTTTAGTTAAGTTTAATAAATTTAATTACGCCCGTTGATGGCAAAACTGTAAAAACGTACAGAAGTTATTGCCACACTTGCATGGAAGTGGGCAGAAGGGGCTCCATAATGGTGAGTGAAGAGGCAGAGAATGTCCAAAATGATGACAATTGTAACAAAGGATTCATAAACCCGATGCTCAACAAGATTTAAGCATTTCTGTCGGCATGATACTCGAACACTGTCATTTGGTTTTGAACCATCCGCCTCCGCTGTTATTTCAGAAGCTGATTCCTCCTTACTCATCGAATCCAACAATTCTTTCCCAATTACAGCATATGCAAAGCTTCCCAGTATGAATGTACCAAAGAAGAAAATGCAAGGCATTAATAAGATGCGCCATGGACCCGCTACGGTCAGGATCTGAAATGAATTAAAATGTTCAAATTATTGTGTCAATGCAGAGGAATTTTCATGTAATAAATGCGGACCTGTTGGTACAGCAAGTGGTAGAAATCCTGAAAAATCAACCGCAGAACAGAGAGCAACGCCCAAAATATGTTGTCAAATTGTGTGTAGTCAGAATCTGGATTTTCGCCAAAGCCCTGGATGCATGTGTAGTCCTCAGGGCACGTTTTGTTTCTAGTGTGTTAACATAATTGCAAATATTAAATTAATATTTGTGCAGACTACCAGACAAGGACAGATCCCAGGCTACAGAAATAATTTTTAAAAACAAATATTTTACAAAACCAAATTAGCGCAGTTATTAATGATAGGGATAAGAATAAGTAAGCTGATGCAATATGCATCCAATTTCTCAAATGCTTATGGAAATTGGCATTGAAATAATGATCCAAATTTGCGGTCAAATTATTTTGGATGCTAATAATTACTAAAAGCAGAAGCACAAGGTGACAAAGATATGTCCTCAAGTTTGAGCACGAGAAAAATTTAAGAGATTTAATAAAATTCTAACGGTTCATTTGAAAGTCCACATAGTTTGTATCTTTGTAGATTGTCAGCCGGCAGCCAATTTGTCTGGTTTTCTGAAATATACTTTCTCTCAGCTTCGCCTTCGATGTCTCCTACTTTTATGCATTTTTGGGTAAGAGTCCCCATGTACATTTGCAAGGATATCACAGAAATGATGAAAATTGGGAGTTTTGAAAAAATGAGCACGTCCAACAATTTCCGTGAACAATCCTTGAGCAAATTGAACGCTGAGAAAATACCTGAGAAATAATTTGTACTTTTGTAGCAATGTCGCTTTCGCGCTTGCAGCGCTATTATTCTATAATCTCACCTGGAATGAGCGGAATGAGCTTGAATGTCCTCAGAATTGTCAGCCAATAAAACAGACGGTCCGGAGTAAAGAATGATGCACAGCTATAACCATGAAAGAATTAAATGTTAATGTTTTGAACTTGTTATTGTATACCTCTTCATTCTTACCCCAAAAATATTATTGCCAAATCCAACCAATTCCACGGCATGCGAATGTATGAGAATTGACCATTGTAAATTCCTCTGGCTATGATCTTCAGCATCAATTCCAAAAAGGCAGTTGCTAGCGCTCCCACCCTACAATCCATAAATAAGGTTAACTAACTCAAACATAATGTAAAGAGCTTTAAATTAATTTTTTTTTCAAATACTCAAAGGCAACATAAGTGGACTCCAAAGTAAAGGCACAAATCAAGCAATTTGTGAGGATCATTTTGACCAAGAGAGTCATAAAAATGAAATGGGAGACGATGCGGATGGCAATTCGTCGCACAGGACTATCAACGCTCAGGCATGACTCCTTCCAACTGAATCTGTTGATGACATGTGAACCCCTTGAGATGAGAACGAGTGTCTGCAAATGACAAAAATAACTAATGTTCCCCTGTGTTAATTTTAATTCAAACTCACGTCTTTGTAAAAAGGGTCAATTTCCTCCAAAAGTACTCCCATTTTGTCTTTGGTACAATTCTTCTGAAGTTTTTGAGGCAATTTGAGCCCATTTTCCAGTTGAGGATCAGCTTCTGTAACAGTATTATCACCTTCCGGTTCTTCACTTTGATTCTCCTTTTTAAAAATACGGAATTCCATGTTTGAGATCCAAAAAATAACTTCGTAGTAGTTGGAGCCGACGGAATTGCGTAACAACTGCTAGGTGAGACACCCCCGAATTGAGTATAAATACTCTAAAACAAAAGGAACCAAGGACATTGCTCTGGGTTCTTGGATGAGGAGATATTATTTTGTTTATTGTTTTGTTAAGTTGCTATGGTTCTAACTCCGACGATTTTGTATATTTGGCCTTTTGCTGAACGGGCATTTATTTCTCTCCCATTCTGATCCAGCAACACATACATGTCGCCCGTGGCTCGACTCCCTTTCATTTGCAGGACTCAGGAGTTGGAAATTTAATTCCCAACCAATGACATTTAAAAAAAATTCATGCAGCTGCACCCAAGACAAATCTCTTCATTGCCTTCATCTCTTTGTATCAACGGCACCGACCCATTTCTTGCACTTTTATTATTTTAGGCGTCAAGTACAGCATGCATAATTCGTGTTTACATTTTACGGCCTGTTAGCTCCCATTTATTTATGCAAGCTTGCAAAGCATTGACCAAACTAAATTTGCGCATGTATAATTTCAAAAAATGATGATTTCCCATCTTATTCGCTTCATTAATGCAAAGCAGAACACAACTTTTTACATATATGTATATATGTTTGGAGTCATTACTTAAGGTTAGGTTCTGTTCAGTTGAATGGCCGAGGTAAACGGGTATCAGATAAATAGAATTTCAATTGAGCACACCATTCCAGAAAAATTCGGAGGTTCATTAGCTCCTTCTTTGTGCGTGATTGGGTGAGAATCGTAAAATGTGAGACGCAATGGGTTTCTTCCCGCGCTGTGTTGTGGAAATGAACCCATTATTACTTTATTAATATTTTATGGTGTCGCGCGCCGCGTGACCGAACGAACAAAAACGAAATGCCCGTCAGTTATTGGATGCGGGCTTTGGCCGTCTGCACAGTTTTGACATGTACATAGACGAGCTACAACCAATTTGCGGAGGTGAGTCAAAAATTTAATATAAATAAAATGTGCTTGAAGCTAAAAGCGTTGTTAGATTTGCAATTTTTCTATTAGACTGCATTGTATTCTTGTCTGTGTGGTAAAAATTCATAATAGTAAGAGTAAAGCAATGTGTTTTAAAAGCAAATAATTAGCTTAATGTTTACATAACAGAATTGACATATTTATTGTTTAACAATCCATGAAAACAGCCTTTATTTAGTCATTCGTATACACTTGAGGGAATTTGGAATAAACTTTTACTTCATTTTAATAAATGACCACTGCTGACTCCGTACGTACATGTCGCATACAGTTTCGTTGACACTTCTCTTTCTCCTGTTTACGTATAAACATTAATTTTAGTATTAATTGGGTTGCATTCTATAGCACCGGATGTATTTGGAAGAGTTGACTCACCCAAAACTTGTCAAACATTCATTCGTTCTCTTATTAACCATTTGATAATTGGTTTGGCGATTTGCATGTATTGTCCTTAATTTCCAGTTGACAGTTTGAGCATAGCGCCGTGCAGTTTCAAAGTGGTAGCTGAGCACATTATTTGACTGATACTTTTTTGGCGTTATGTGATAATAGTCATTCGCTGTAAGAAAATACATTGTATTTGCATATTGCGGTAAACACTTTGTGGTAAAACAACGTAAAAAAAACTCACCTCCAACTTTTTTCAGTTTCCAAATTTGCTCCCCAAAATTAAACCAATTGTCCGAGACAACTGAAGCGTAGGAGTCATTCGCCCCTTGGACTGTTAAATGCTACAATACAAAACAGTCGGAAATGAGTTGACGACAACGTGGGCTCAGGTTTATAACGCATTCAAAATTGGTAATTACCAATCCATCAGCGACATTGGAGACTTTATAATTTCCGTCAGGTAACTGACAGTTCACAAATCTGAATCCAGCCCCTACAATTAAAGCCAATGCTAGACTCGTCCTGCACAACACAATAATTCTGGATACAATCATTTGGAAAACTTAGTTTAATTTTAAATGTTTGTATCAATACAGTAAACCCTGCAATTCAGTGCCAGAGAAATCAAGCCAAAAATCTGCTTTGGATTTGAATTGAATCTGTGAAACAAACACGAAGGGACTGTCCGCTTTTTTACCAAGAACAAGCTGAAGGAATACCTAAATTTCACCTTGTTTGACTTGTTTTTCAACTTGTAAATTTTCATAGTTCATAACATGCTGTCGTCACTTTTACTGTGTAAATTAAATAAATTAACAGAGGTCCTCAGCACACACGTCATTGACATTAAAAACAATTAATTTCAAACCTAACTGGTATTCCGGCCATTTCTTTGCGTGTTGATCCCCGACCAACCTACACTGCAAAAACATCCATGCACTCCAACGAATCCTATTCACATTCCTTCATACATTCTGAACGGATCGAATCAACAATAAATCTCTTTGGATTGAATTAGATTAGCCAGCCACGCAAGAGCATCATACAATTTGCAAATATACAATTTCACTTCAAAAAAATATGCGTGATCAAACATTGAGCTCTACATTTCGTTAAATGTCAAAGTTTGAGAATTGCCAGGTGAAACTTTTCCACGTGCAAAATAGCATACTTAATTCTTATTTGACATCTGCAGTCGAGATCTGCAAGCAAACATCGCGCAACGCAAGGAATACTGCGCATTTAATTAGACAAGGGCCGCGCCGCGGCCATAAACCTTAGTTTGTTGAATTGAACTTGTACATGGCGAAGGTTACAGAATCACAAACAGATTCATGCAGCAATTAATTTAGCAATGAAACCAAATGCACATTTTTGGATTAAAACTTATTACAAAGTGAACATGTTATACACACAATAACTTTTTTATGCCAGCGTGGCGTGATGCACTTGGCGTGTGGCAATTGGCAATTTAGTCGTTTGGTTCACATTTAAACAAACCAAAATTCAAATGTAAAGATAAATTACATTGGTCGGCGAAATGATTGTATAAAATATGAATCAATTGAACTTTGGGATTGGATTTGCGTCGATTAATTTGTTAAAAAATGAATTGGAATTAATAAATTGCAGGATTGCATTCACCTTCCACGCACTATACAGTTTTTTCCACAAAAGGTTGCAAACATGTATTGAGTCTGAGTTCCGCTTTTGTAATTATTCAATATCAATGACATCCAGGCGGATGTGGACTGAGCTTGAAAATGACATGACATGCAGGGACACACGGACAACGAATACCACGTAAATGTGCATAATGCGAAAAATAGCCAGAATGACAATTCAGAACATTTAATTGGTAGTGGAGTAGGCAGCAAAACAGTCGAGGTTTTTGCAAACATTTATAGTTCTATTTCCAGCATCCGAGAGAGCATGTAGTTAAGCCGTGAGTGAGCTTCCTTCCGTGTAGAGTCTTTCCGGCTGGGCTAACTTTATTTTCTAGTCATTTCAAAAAATGTCAATTACTACATTATTAGAAACTAAATTTGGTTTTAGTTGGAATTATTGTTCAGTTTTGATCCTAGTGTATGTAGTCATTATTGCTAATTTCCACGAAGCCCAGGTATGCTTATTCTTACGTAATTCCTATGCAAAATCCGGAAGTAGAATTGTAAGTTTTCTTACGTGCTAGTAATTTGATTTTATGTCTTAAAATTTGAAAAGTGCACTTTGCCTAAACAACAAAAGTTAACTGGTAAAAATCGCTGAAACTACAAAATGCGCAACATGTATTGTTGGTCTAGCTTTCAAATTATTTAAAATTAATCACATTTATTTAACACAAATAGGTGTGTTATTTCAAGTTAACCCATTTGTAGGACTCCATTTCTTTATTCTACTTTTTGCGAAAGTAAATAAAATTTAGGACCAGAATTTGCTCTTTAAATTGAAAGGCGATTGGAACATGCTTTAGGAATGGCGCTTTGACTGAATAATTGCTTCATTTTCAGTATAGCATAAACTAGGGAATTTCTATAAAAAGAGTTTAGCTCCGTTTTAGATAGCCATATCGAAGTAAAATACTTAATATGGATAATTAGAAGGGGACAAATTATTTGTACCCTTTTTTAACTGCATTTTACCCCAAAAATAAACTAAATTCTACACTTACTACTTCATACCCCAAAAGCTCAATTTTTTTCCCCTATTAAACTTCTGTTTACCCCCAAATAAACTTGCTCCACCCTTTAAATACTTGTAT
>JAAXYW010001287.1:0-23109 GCA_036851895.1 Orthonychiurus folsomi
CAATTGCTGTTAACCTTGAAGATTGGGATGCTACAAGAGCATCAGTGGAGGCCATTGATAACTTGGACGGAGTCATCAATAATGCGGGCATCTACATTCCCGAGAACTTTCTGGATATTAGGCCAGAGAGCTTTGACCAGTCAGTCAGCCAATTAGCACTAACCTGCAGGTTGCTTTATCCAGTGTTTTATATGTTTTCAAATGTTTTTGCAGACTCTATGCGACCAATTTGAAGGCAATTATAAATGTGAGCCAAGTAGTTGCAAAGAAAATGATAGCCGAAGGCAAAAGTGGGTCAATTGTCAACATATCGTCAATTGTAAGTAGCAAATTGAACAGAATATTTATTTGATTGTATTCTAATAAAAGTTGGAATAAATTTGATTATTTTCAAGGCTGGAAACAAAAATGTTTGTAAGGGATCTCTCTACTGCTCCTCCAAAGGAGCCATTGACATTATGACCCAATGCATGGCCGTGGAATTAGGACCGTACAAAATCCGTGTCAATGCCATTGGTCCTGGATACTACGAGACGGATATGGTTATGGACATTTTCGTCCCGGCAGTAATGGGTGGTTCCAGGGAAGCACTTGTGGCAGCACTTGCTCCAAAATTGCCCATGGGTGGAGGACTTTTGAATATGGAATACTTGGTTAATTCAATTTTATTCGTGCTGTCTGATTTGAGTTTGGAGACAAATGGTCACAAATTGATTGTTGACGGTGGATATCTTTGTACGTAGTTAGGTCTGATTCTTCATACACAAAATTCAAACAATTAAGTCAATCGTAATAAAGTCTTAAAAGACTTGAATGTGTAAAACTAAAATAAAATATGTGTGTGTAAATTAATCATAATTAATTAATTCGTCCAATAACGACAGCTTTATCTTCAGCTTCGACTCCGTGCATATAACGGCGGGGTGCATGGATTTTTTCTTTTTATTGGGGTTTCATAATTCAAGGCTCGGTCCTACTGAATGATAGTTACTAATGCAAATTAACGTCAATAAAATGACTACTAAAAGACACAACGCCACTCGAATATGGTGAAATATTAAATAACGATGTTACAAACTTTTATATGGCCTGTAGATTTTATGGACACAATGTCAAAATTTTTATTAAGTTAGCGCGGAAAGCTAATATTATAACCAGGAAACTTTCTTAAATCCCAGTTTCACCAGTACACAAGGAACTTCAACAAGCGTAACACTGAAGAAACGAAATGGAGCATCACAATCGTCCACTAATAATTGATCCACTACGTTTTCCCGCCTTATGTTTGGCATTAAATATCTGTCTAGTGAAATGTTTCGAAACATGCCAGTACTTTGACATCCCGCGTATGCGTATGAGGTGAGCGTCTGATCAACCCACTCATTCGAGAGCTGGACTTCTGCTGATTTCAAATCCATCGCTGCCACCATTGAACCTTAAAACAATGATAATTTAATTTTTACTAAATCACGAATAAATATATTAAGATACTGTAGTTTAACTAAATTCTCACCAGCGGCAGAAATTGACTGTATTATCCAAATTCCAAATAATGTATTGAACAAAAATGTGTACCTAGGATCACAAAGGAGTGTGTGTGCTAACATGCTGATTTTCGATTTTAATACAATCTAAAGTTTTAATTTCAAATTTTTGAAGAAACACACCGTTCTCTGGGCTATTAGGAGCAGCTGGTAGTAATGATTTCAATTGAACAGCGTGCAAATTTCAGACTAAGGATCCGGAATATTGAGACGTTGTTCAAAATTTGAATAAGACCTTCACCCTTAAAAATCGCCACAATTGTAACTCATGGAAAAGTTGCATGTTTGCAATGGAGTAGTAATTATTGAAGCAATTTTGTTACGTCCGAAGCAAAATGGAGTAGTTATCCGTCATTTAAACGCTCTTATTTCTGGATTGGTTCGGTTAAAAACTGATGAGTCTGTGAATGGCGAGGATAATTATATCTCCTATTTGCTCATTCTGCTTGAATATTAATTGTTTGCTTATGACAAAATAAATTGGCTTCCGTGAAGTGAACGTCATTTTTTCTCCATATCCAAATTTGTAAACCTTATTTTGATCCAAAAATCCGCCATTCCTGACAAAATTAATTTGGTTGTAAAAATCGGACATCAATTAGTATTAAATGCTATTTTAAAGTCACAAGAAGCAGAAAAGAGCTAAACTACAAAACCTTAGCATAACACTGACAAGGAGCTCTCATTAAATTGTGCATATTTATTGTCTGTAATTGTAATTGCTTGATACTGACTACTGACTGCTTTGTCTTACAAAAGCCGGGCGGTGTTGTATAGCCAAAGTACAGAAATAAATAGAGCAACCTTCAATTATGGTCTCGTCCAAAATTTAATTTAAATATCTTTCAAATTATTTTAAACCGACGACAGAATAACCCAAATCGTATACATTGAAAAAAGGACGTCAACAGTTACAAAGCATATGAAAACAATTTCCTGAGTGTAGTAAGGAACCTGAGTTGTGTCCAGACACAAAATAAGCACCAAACAAGTGGCTAAACATAAAAACACTCCAATGGATATTGCAGACCAAAATTGTGCTGTATCCTTGTCATCCTAAAATATTTAGGAAAAAACAATTAGTATTTACGTTTACAAATACACAATTCTTAATTTATACGCATTTGTAGTTTCCATTTGCATGTGTTATTGTGTTTACTTACGTCTGTGTACAGAAAGTGGAGGATGAGACTAGATAAAAACTGAAGGCATCCAGCGGAGAGAGCAAAGAATCCAGAAAATAAAATGATGCGAGATACAGGTTTTGAATTTACATAGCGTAATTTGTGAACGTCAAGCTCTTTATTAATGAGCTTGTCCAACTCCACCGAATCCAGTCTTTCCTCTTCTTCCAAATCATTTTGCCGCTCCCGGATTTGTGATTTACGTAATTCAATCTCCGAGAAATTTTGATATGATGAGTAGATTAGTGTTAGACTCAGGTACGCAATCACGATGGCCATTCCCTGAGTTAAAATTACACAACCATCACTAATATGTAAATATATTATATAATTGTGCGATTTCTATTATATCCACTTACTATGGAGATTAAACTGATGGATTTTATGATGGAACAATTTTTATAACTCAATTTTCTTTCCGCGTCTGAGTTATGCTCCGGACAAGTACATTTTTGTATAAAAAATATTATACTGTATACACGCGCGAAATAAAACCAAGGGGGAATCAGGAACAAGAAATTGGAAGTTGGTTTTGCTAATAAACCGTAAATGTCAGGGATAAGAGAATTGCGAAACTCTATAAATAGAATCTGACACACCGCTGAACTTTCAAACCCAAAGCAAAGCTAAACAGCGCATTGTCGATTTGCCAAATTCTTTGTAGAGCAAAAAAAACATGGGTCTGCGTAAATACTGCATACTTTTCGAAACATAATACTATACGGGCTTATGCTTCTAACTTGGATGTTGGCTTTGTAATGAGTATCTGCCTGGTCTGGTGATTATAATAATTATAATAACTAATTAACTAACTAAATTAAAGACTGCTGAACTAAGATGAACGAAACGGTAAACCACACACACCTCATTTTGTAAATGACAAAACTTGCGAAGCTGACGGCGGGAGCGCTTCTAAGTAAATATTATTTTTCAAAACTGGTGGTGTATATTACAGAATGTGAAAACCCACTTTGCAATACAAAAACAGCAATTCTCCAACAATTTTTATTGGAGAGATGAAGAAATCATTGCGTTATCACCGTATCTCTTATGGATCCGCATGTGTTTATAATTCTCCATAAAATACGAGAAAGTAAAACTTGGCAGTTGAATGTGAATGACCCACCTTTTGTTATTGCATGCTGCACAAAAAAAATTTGATCTTGTCTTAAGGGTTTCAAATTATTTGCTAAACTCCAGGAAAATGTCAAACTGGTTTCTGCAAGGGCGTTCTCCTTCTCACGACAGCGCAGCGTACTGGTATGAAGACCCTGCTATTTAATTGTTCGCTTTAGTACAGGCTTGACTCATAGTTGAAAGTTGACAAAGTTTGACATTTGGATCCAGAATGGCCAAATTATTTTATTTCGTTCCACCAATTATTCTGCTCTTATTTTGTGAGGTTTTTAAACTTTGCCAATCAGAGCATTGTAAAATCTATACCGTTGTCGGCACAAAAACAATCCGCCCGAATTCATATTACAATGTGAGCATTTCCTTGGCCAAAGACACATGCAAATTGCCAGGACGCACAAAATTTACCACCAGGACTATTTACACCTTCACAATTCCAACTGATGGTGACCTGTTTCAATGTGACCTTCAGGAAAACCGTACTTCTGGTTGAAGGTCACACAGCCACGGTTCCTATACAAATTAAAGATATTTCAGAAGACGTCCATCAATGTGATCTGTCCGTAGTAGCTGAGAATTATAAGGAATCCGACACAATTCGTGTCATCCGAAAAGTCAAGAATATTTTGCTAATACAGACCGACAAACCGATTTACAAACCCGGGGAAACAGTACGTTTTCGATTGGTTCCGCTAACCCAGCATTTTCAAACTCCCACTGGGGTTCAAAAAGTTAATTTGACAATTTACGATGCCTCTCATAATGTTATAAAAATTTGGAGGAATGAAGAAATCAAAGGTGGACTTACTCTCTACTCATCTCCTCCTCACCAGTGAACCAAATTTGGGAAATTGGAAAATTGTCGCCAAGCAAGGGGATTTCATTACTGAGCGGATTTTCAAAGTGGATCAATACGTTTTACCAAAATTCAAAGTGGACCTGAATCTCCCATCTTATGTGACAATGGAGTCCCCACAATTGGTTGCGGAAGTCAGAGCATTTTACACACATGGTGGACCTGTGAACGGATTCTGTAGTGTTGAGATTTTTTCAGAACCAGGGCACATGAAGCGAACAATGGAATTTAAGAATGGAGTTGCTCGCGTGGAATTTAACATTTTAGAGGACATCAAACCCGCCGATTATAAACACGATTATTTTTTATTTGTTAGTGCAACAGAAAATGCCACAGGAATAGCGCACAATACCACCGGAAAAATCCGCATGTACAGGGATTCGTACAAAATTGTAAAAAATCCAGACAGCAACAATGATAGGTTGAATTGTTCCTTCAAGATTACGACCCCTGGCGACGAACCAATTCAAGACCCTAACCCGAAAGCTGTGAATATAACCCTGAAGGTTTATGATCATACATCAGATTCAACAATGACTAAATACACGTATTTCTCTTCCGTACCACCTGGTGGGATCATCAATGTTCGAGTAAATGATACAGTCAATGAAGTTGCAATCACCTATAAAAAAGTACATTTTGTAACTCCCATTAACCGCCCATTCCATCGGACATATGGCTCTCGACTTAGTGTAAAATTGACTTCTAAAGCACCAAAAGTTGAAGAATTGATGAAATTACATGTTCACTCTGTGGAGCCATTGACAGCTTTCAGTTACATGTTTCTGAGTCACGGGGAAATCGTGGAATTCCAATCCTTCGACTCACTTCCAAATGTTACCGATTTTGGATTCCAGGCAACAATCCCGGCCAAAACTGCAGAGCCGGAAGTGGCGTTCATTGTGTATTGCATTACAAAGAATGGGGAGATCATTGCAGACTCAATTACTGTTGAATTCGCAAATGTCCCACTTACAAACTTTTTAGATGTCAGTCTTGCTGAAAATCAAGTAGAGCCTGGAGCTAATGTTACAATTCAGTTTAAGTCAAAATCTAATTCAACAATCGCCATCAAAGCAATTGACCAATCTGTTCTGTTATTGAAGGATGAGAAAGATGTCACCGAAGAAATGCTCAAGAAGAAAATTTCACAAATTAAACATCCATTCAGAGCGCGAGAGCAATGGTTATTATGGAGAGTTTCGGCATTTCAAAAAGACGGGACTTATTGTTCTTACAAATGGAATACTTAAGAAGGATCCCGTCCCCCCTCCTCGATACTGGCCACAACCTGTGCTTGAACTTGTTAAATTGGGGGTTTTGTCAGGAATCCAATCTCTTTCTCTACAAAAACCAATCCATTTGCGGAAACATTTTCCAGAAACTTGGCTTTGGGAAGAAATCATTGGAAATGGAAACGAGACGACAATTACTCGAACAGTTCCTGACACCTTGACATCTTGGATGATCACAGGTTTTGCAGTAAATCCAGATTCAGGTATCGGTCTTAATCTGTTGCCAAAAACACTCAAAACGTTTCGTCCCTTCTTCGTATCTCTCAATCTCCCATACTCCATCGTAAAGGACGAGATCTTTGGACTGCAGGTGTTGATACACAATTACTTACCTGATCCTGAATATAATGACACGGCAATAGCTTCGATTACACTGGAGAATAAAGACTCGGAATTTGAATTTGTGGAAGATGGCTACAAGGAAAGAAAGATCGTAACAAAAGATGTGGAATTAAAATCAGGGGAGGTTTCTTCGGTAACATTTGCAATTGTTCCAGTCAAATTTGGAATAATCAAATTGGATTTAAAAGCCGTCGTGTCTACGGGGCTGGCGGGTGATGCGGTTTCAAGATCGTTAATTGTAAAACCGCCTGGCCGGAAAGAAATTCGGAATCAAGCCGTACTGCTTGACCTCAAAACGCAAGGGCAAGTGGAAAAATTAACATTACAAGCTGAGTTTCCCAAATCCCGTCTCGTTGGAGCAGATGCAATTAAACTCGCAATAGTGGGGGATGTAATGGGGGCCGCAGTTTCAAATTTAGATGAACTCATTCAATTGCCCACCGGATGTGGAGAACAAAATATGTTGAAATTTGTTCCGGATATTGTCATCTTGGATTATCTTCAAGCACTTGGTGACTTGACAGAAGAAATCAAATCAAAAGCATTAACTTTCTTAGAATTGGGTTATCAAAGGGAACTGACTTATCGGCACGACGATGGTTCCTTCTCTGCCTTTGGTAAATCAGATAAATCTGGATCCACTTGGTTGACTGCCTTTGTTGTAAAATCCTTTGCTGCTGCCTCAAAATACATTACAATCGATGAAGCGGTTGTTCTTAAAGGAGTACAATTCTTACTTTCAAAACAGGAGTTGGAAGAAGGGGGATTTGAAGAGGATGGGCGTATTCTACAATATTGATCTACAAGGCGGAACATACGGCAGCTCATTAACATCTTACGTTGTTCTTTCTTTGATCGAAGTTTCAACAGTTTATCCACATTTACTCGAGCAAAATAATAGTGCCATTACAAGATCTATTAATCTTGGATTTGATTTTATTCTTTCATCTGATAAGAGAGTCCGGTCACCATACTCTTTGAACCTTGCGGCTTATGCATTTAACCTTGCTGACCATCCACAAAAAGACAAATTTTTCAAAGCATTGGAAAGAACGGCAAAAACTGAAAACGGTTTGAAATACTGGGAGAGAATTGAGGACGGTGGGACTTCTGGTGGGAAAACCAAATCGGACTCTGTGGAAATGACATCTTATGCATTGTTGACGTATTTACTGCGTGACAGACTCGCTGAAAGTGTCAGTATAGGCAAATGGCTTCTGAACCAAAGGAATCCAAATGGTGGATTCATTTCAACACAAGACACAGTTGTCGGTTTGACTTCATTAGCAAAATTTGCATTGGCTACTCCCACTACATCCCTTAATTCAAATCTAAAGATTAAAGCCAAATATGACGGACATACTCAGAACATTGAAGTTAATCAGGATAATAAACACATTCTTCAAGAGTTTATACTTCCAGAAGGGAGCAGCGGGATTGTTGAATTTGAGGGTGAAGGGAATGGTGCGGTCTTGCTTCAATTATCCTGGTCCTATTATGTGGAGGAGGAATCGAATTCTACCTTTGATTTGAAAGTTGAGGTAATTCAGGAATCCTACTTGATTAAGCTAAATTTATAATTTATTTTGTTTTATTAATTTGAAAATACAGGTTGTGAAAGGTGACAATGAGGGGATCCTGCCATTGAAAATATGCACTACATACACCCGAACAATTCCATCAAATATGGCGGTAACGGAAATCCATCTGCCTTCTGGACATTCTTTTGACCCAGAAGTAATAGCATCCGAGCTGGCTGCTTATGAAAGAGTGAAACGCCATGAATTGGAAAATTCGAACACAAAATTGAATGTGTATTTTGACAAATTTAAACGCGACACTACTTGTATGGTAATCACTGCATCAAGAGATTATATTGTTGCAAATCTGGTAAAATCCGCTGTCCTTGTGTATAGATTACTACAACAGCCATAATAGCGCAATTGCCTTCTACGACCCGCCAAAATTCTCCGTGTGTGATGTTTGCAACAACGAAATCAGTAGATGCAAGGTAGACGTAAACAGTTGCTAAAAATAAATTAAGCAAAAAAAGATGTACTAATTAATTAGTTACAATTGCAACCATAAAAAATTATGACTACTAATAGAAAACATTTTTATTTCCAAAGACTCAGCACACCAGTATTCCGGTAACACTAACATTCAAACATATGTGAACATCTCAGCATTGTTATAGCTGGTTCATTACATCTTCTCATAAAATTATATATTTCCGGCGGCTTGATTATATAGTTTTCTTGCATTTGCTGCTTCGATGTGCACTGCCCCTGTGGTTTATTAATCATCTTGCTTCATTCTAGGAATTGCTATTTGTTAAGTAATTCAAAAAACAGATACTATTTTTTGCGGCTTTGTGCTCAAGCTTGAATTCATTTTTTTTGTGTATTGGACCACTTTAAATAAACATACCTTCCACCAAAACAAAACCACAGCATATACTATTTATATATATCGTTCTGCGCCTGACCACTCTCATGCAATTAAATGCAATCAACAAGTAATCATTTAAAAAATAAAACCGACCTACCTAAGCTAGATAAGCATGGAAACCCATGCGGAAGCTATTAAGGTTGTAGTAGCTCCTGTGGTTTATTAATCATCTTGCTTCATTCTAGGAATTGCTATTTGTTAAGTAATTCAAAAAACAGATACTATTTTTTGCGGCTTTGTGCTCAAGCTTGAATTCATTTTTCTTGTGTATTGGACCACCTTAAATAAACATACCTTCCACCAAAACAAAACCACAGCATATATATCGTTCTGCGCCTGACCACTCTTATGCAATTAAATGCAATCAACAAGTAATCATTTAAAAAATAAAACCGACCTACCTAAGCTAGATAAGCATGGAAACCCATGCGGAAGCTATTAAGGTTGTAGTTGTAATTGCAAGCCCGCGCATCTAAGTCAATATGTGCTAATGCTAACGATCCCATAGGAGTCGTGTCAAGGGCAATTTCTCTTTTCCTGTTCATATTATTCCCTCGTCTATTTAATGTCTTAGAACATTCACTTCATCTTTAGTGTAGTCTTGTAAAAAGGTTTTCTTTAGAAGCAGATTAAATATTTGTGCGTAATTAAATATTCTATTTAATTGCATACCTTGCTTCATACAGTAAGAAAAACAAATATGCCGGCAGATATTTTAGAGGTAAGAAAGAATTAAATTTAGTACTAAATCAATTGAATGCGCTCTGTCGTGTTTAATAAAATATTTTTGTAGCAACACATGAATTTTGAGCTGAATGAAGCAAATGACAATCCAACAATATTTCCGGTCGGTTCTGTGATCGAGAGTGCTTTGAATTATTTGAATAACAACTGTCATCCCGAATCCGGATTTCAAAACTCTTGTGCCGGGCACTCTAGATCAAATCTCAGTCCAATAAGTTGTGTGGATGAAGTATTCACATCTGCGATCGCCGTGGATCTGCTTTCAACAAGTTTAAAACCTGAAAATGTCGCAAACTTGTATAAATTCATCAAACCCGACAGTGGCTACGAATGTGTAAACTTTTATAAATCCGCAAAGCTGATCCCAGATGATGTAGACACAACTGCCTTGGTTTTAGCAATTCTTCTGCGGGATGGATTCTTGGAAAATAACAATCAAATGCGGCAAATCGCGCGTGTTTTATTTTTGAACAAGACGGATGATGGAATCATAGACGCTTACATTCCACCCAGGGGATTTCGCAAAAACCGAAAGGATCCATGTACAGTTTCCAATGTCATGAGATTCTTGTACATGACTGGCTATGAAATGGAAGCGTTGGATTCAGAGAATTGGCTCTATGAATGCTTACAATCTGGTAGTTATATTACGCAATTTGAATATTATGCATCCCCGGAGGCGTTTCTTTATTTCTTGTCAACTGCAATTCGATTGGATCGACGGGCCATGTATAAGTTTGAAGATGATGTTTTAGAACATTTGCAAAATCGGTTTGAGAAGGCCTCTACATTCCCTATGGATATCGCAATGAGAATTTTGGCTTTGGATAATTTGGGGAAATTGGATCGTGTGGATTTCAAGAAGAATGTACTTCGTGACATTGAATGTTTGACAAAGCAGCAGGAGAGCTCAGGAAGCTGGGAAGCAGATGCTTTATTCAGGAAGCGACGAAGTAATATCTATTTGGGTGGATCTGTGATCACCACAATTTATGCAGTCGCAGCAAGTCCAAGCCTTCGAGAGAGTATTTCAAAACAAAACGTGTGTTGAGTAGTAGAGTACAATTAATTAAAAGACCTGCTAAAAGTTGTAATACTTGTCTTTTACTTTTAGACTTTGATTCTCTTACACGTGTTGAAGCACTTAAATTTTCTTTAATCGAGTTGGAAATAAATTTGATTCAATTGTTCGCATTTCCATTTTAGATTATGCTAAATACCAGAGAAGACAAAGAGAGTTATTACTCGTTTAAATTCCCGGTTTGGGTTGGGCTGGCTGTACCCTCACCGGGCCGGACAAGAATAAAATTTGATAACAAATTATGCGAGTTCATCTTTTGTTTATATGACGGAGTCTTTACCTTATGTAGCAGACTTTAATATAGCCCACTGAGTGGTTAAAATTATTGTAAAAATTTAAATTGTAAAATAACGATGCAGTGTAGAATTGTAAGCATACAATAATTTGATTTATCTCATTTTCTGCAAACTGAGATTGTTTTACAGTGTTGATAACTGCAGTGCCAAATGCTTTGCATTTCAAATCAAATACTAAATTAAAAATAAACGGTGCAGATGTGAGATCGAGATGTCCAATATGCGCCGGCAGGTGCCATCTGGACTATGAGTTGCATTACTAACTTCCCAAATTGCACCGCCGCCAATGACTTGTCATTTTCAAATTGTGTTGGTGAGCTGAAGGAATAAGGAATTGTATTCAGTCAGTCCGTGACAAAAAATCACTACAGCAAGTTGAATTATCCATCGTTGAGTTAAATTTGCATTCCCGAAGCATCTTATTTAGTAGCCAGACATGGCTGACGTCGCAAAACCCACCGTCGGCGGATTTTCATTTGCAAACACTGCTAGGTAAGTAATTGGAAATTTCGTCAAAGCCAAAACTGGATGCATTTGATTAAATCACTAGTATGGTGGTATTTTAACTTTGACTACACCCTCTGAGAACGCGATTTTATAAACGTGTTTGACGGTAATTAAATTTTTCTTTTTTGTTCAACGGTGGTAGTCAGTCGGTCAGTGGGGAATTTTAATTTTGTAAATCAGAGGAGTAAGAATGGTGTTTCTGGTTGGATAGCACAATTTTCTTGATTAATTTTTTAATGACAGGAAGTGGTAGTCAGTCGGTCAGTGGGGAATTTTAATTTTGTAAATCAGAGGAGTAAGAATGGTGTTTCTGGTTGGATAGCACAATTTTCTTGATTAATTTTTTTAATGACAGGAATGAAAAACTACTGAATAGTGGTTATGTGGCACCCATCGCCACGAAGACAGGAACAACTATCGTGGGACTCATTTTTAAAGATGGCGTCGTACTTGGAGCCGACACCCGGGCCACGTCGGGAAGTATTGTGGCTGACAAGAATTGCGAGAAAATTCATCGCTTGGCCGACAAGATTTAGTAAGACCAATTTCATTTAAGTTATTGCTGTTGTCATTGAGGAATTATTTTTGTAATTGCTATTTTAATCGTTGGGTTTTTATTATTCTTGCAGCTGTTGCGGGGCGGGAACAGCCGCGGACACGATGATGACAACTCGGTCCATTGAATCGCAGCTAGAGTTGCTCCGTTTGAATGTTGGGCGAGAAATCCCGGTTAGGGCTGCCAATCGCCTTCTCAAGCAATTTCTGTTTCGCTATCAGGTGTGCATTACATTGCATTAAACAACCACGAATTTTATTTTAATTTTTAAAATAATTTGCCCGAACTAATGTCAAATGTTTCTACTCACATTTTAGGGTCATGTGAGTGCAGCTCTCATTGTTGGTGGTGTTGATAAGAGCGGGTCTCACATTTACAGCATTTATCCGCACGGCTCGACTGATAAACTCCCGTATGCGACAATGGGGTCGGGCTCACTGGCCGCTATTTCAGTTTTTGAATCTGGTTGGAAAGCGGATATGACCGTAAGTTCGTTTTAAGTTTTAGTTTTAATCAAGTTTATGAGGTGTCATGTATGTACCTCCTAGGAAGAAGAAGCTATAAAATTGGTGAGGAATGCCATTGCTGCCGGTGTTCAGAATGATTTAGGCTCTGGATCTAATGTCGACATCAATATTATTCGAAAAGATGATGCAAAAACGGAAATTCGCCGAAATTTCGAAGTGATCGAAGCAAAGGGAGTCAGGTACGTTAATAATAGTAGCATTTTAATCTGGCGAAAATCCCATCGCCATCAGTCTAGTTTGGTTGAATGGAAAGCTCATGAATGTGCTTTATCTTAAACGAGGAGGAATTAATATTGACTGATTGTTTTTGCTTTGCTATTAACAGGCAAGGAAATTATGAATTCCCAACTGGATCGACTAACGTCCTCAAGACCACGGTATATCCCATAATAGTGGAGCACGAGGAGGTCTTCACTGACCGAATGGAACACAGAATAAACGCAAGACATATTTCTCTTTAATCCAACATAAAATTAAACCGAGTATTTGATAACGTTTTGAATAATTATAATTTTCTGCAAGCTTTCATTGGATAAGTTAGTGAAATTATCGAGCACCTCAACAGAATTATTATAAATCAACCAGAATAAATTTTCTCAAGCTGAGATTCAAAGTTTCTCGTATTTGTTTTTTGGCTAATAAATTAACGTGCTGCAAATGTTGATTGAGATTCCCGTACAGAACGCACAAAAGAAATACATTTATTAACCGCAACACAAGACATTCTTAAAAAATTATGTTATCAAGATAGTGATTGAAGTCTTCCTTCGGAATATTACGTGTCAAATTTGCGCAAGTAAACAATTGAATTGAATAATTAAGTATAAGACAGGAGACACGATTTAAACTATTTAACTTAACGGAAACTAATCCAGGCACATGGTAATATTAAGAAAACGTAATCCTACGTACTAATTAGTCAACTACGATAAACCATATCAAACTTGAACTTGCTGTCATGCTAACTATTGTTGCCTTCCACCTCCTCCTGTCGGTCTCCATTTTCTCGGCCTAATAGTTAACACAAACCATTCGTGCAGTCTTATGTATTAAACTCCCTGCCTTAATCTTTTTTAAAAATTTTAGCTTACCTTCATCTAATCCTTTCTGTAGACACGAGTACAAACAATTGGTTTGCCGTCCGAATCCGGGGCAGTCAATACCATTTTGAGTTGGGTCCCAGTAAATTCTCTGGTAATTACAAGACCATCCACACCTCCGCCACAATTCTTCTGCACATGCTTGAATGTGTGGTCATCAAGAAGAGTAAGGGTTGACTAGAAATTAGAAAAATCCTCCCACTTAATTAGGTAATTCAGAAAATTTAGTATTTTGATTCTCGTCATCGTTATACAATTACAACTTCATCTTACCATACAAGTTCTGCCGTCCGGAGTTACTTCAGTAAATGGTACCCCCAGCTGAAAAGTAATATCCGAAGATGCAAAAGTTGTTGTGGTCTTGAAATGCCAATTACTGCCAACTTGTGAAATATCAGTGACCGGTGTAGCGACCGCTGCCAAATTTCTTGTTATAATTCCAACTCCTGCATTGAACAGCAAGGGCGAAATTGATTAGTTAAGTAAATATATATATAAAATATAATAGCAAACAATTAGAACTAAGGTGCCGAACTTGAATACTTGAAACATAATACTATAATACTGAAATGCTTGCAAACAAAATATTTATTTTTTTGTTATTTTATGTCACCATTCTTACCGACGGCCTTCATGTAATCCACAAAATTCACGCTATCAACAAGTGTATACTTCCCAACAACAACAGGAACATTGACTGTAATTTCCGCCTTTGCACTAATGGCAAATATTAGGAAAAGAATCAAAATGGAAAACTTCATGTTTAACTTTTGTGAGACTTGTGTTTTTGTGGAACGCTTCTAAAAAAATTGTGTTTGTAAAGGAGTGTAAAATAGATATGCTTGCATAGGGAGCTGGTAAACCGGAGTATTTATAGGCCCATCCAAGACCAGGAAAGTCTTTGTTGTCATACTTGAAATATGCTCTCCATTATAACCTGTAAGAATTCTCCTTCCATTCCTTGATGCGAAGGGTACCTCCCGTTGATGCAGTCCCTTTGCCTTCATCTTTAAGATCTTTATCTGAGAGAAATCTCCTTTGTTGGCTATTTAAGGCACTCTTCTTAAAATAGTGTGCAGTGGTGCATTGGAGTAGGAGTTCGGTCAAGGCCTCTTTCTCGGATGATCTTCATTTCTTCGGTTATAGCTATAACGGGATGCTTTGGTGGATCCCTTTCCTTTCATCTGATAAAACCGTGAGACCGAACTTTTTTAACAAAGGTTTCATCCTGAAAGAAGGAGCTATAAAAAGGATAAGGGACTCTTTCAAGGCTATTCTATTTTTTACTTGCTCATGAAGTAAACACAGGGTTACAGGGTTCAAGGCTTTCTTGCTTATAAACTGGCTTCAGATTGGCTAAGAAATGTATTTGAATTGAACGTAAACTGGAATAGTATTGTCTGGTAACGGTTTTATTTGAATGTGTGTAATTAAAAATCTTAAAACATAAACGTGTTAGATTTAATGCATAGAGTTAACATTTTTCTTGAACTGCAAATATTTCCAATGCGATCAATTTGTCGATCGAGTAGTATTCAAATACTGCATTACGGCGTATGATAAAGATAACACACAGGGACTCTTTAAATTGTTGAACCTAAGCAAGCGGTGCCATTCATAAATGACTGCCGCATCCGCTTCCGCACTATAATTTCCCTAACGGGGCATTGCAAGAAACTTCAAAGTTCCAATAATATCCATATAGGAATCCAGTATTTTGAAATTAATTATGGATCGTGACCAGAGTATTTGACTCACAAAAGTTTGTGGTCATAAATCATTTTACGGGACAGCTTATTAATTCGCAAAGTTCGATTTTGTTGTCATTCATATCCGTTTGATCAATACCGAAGAACATGTTTGGTTGGATCAGAATGCATGTCTGGCCAATTATGCGTACATTCCAAAACTTGCGATGCGAGCAGTCCTCAAGTTTAGTCGCCCGCAACCTGCATTTGATTTACTGTAAAAGTAAAGAATCTTCATTTGAAGTTTAGCACAGATATAGAATATATTTAGTTGAGCCCTTTGGACTACACTGAATGCCGACTTCAACTCAGCGAGGGTTCTTAACTGGAAAATGGGAACTAAAATATTTGAGACGTCGGTTTCGTGCTCATCGAAGTAAGGTTAGAAATTTTAGTGCAAATCATTTAAAATCATTACTCCCTCATGTAAACGCGAGTATCTTATACGCTTAGGTAGCCGCGGCTAAACCAGCAATTGACAGCAAAATGCCCACAGAAAGACCCCACGTAATATTCAAAGTAAAAAAGGCGGAGTTGGAGGACAGACGCCAAGCTCAGATTATGACTGAAAATTTTAGAATTTTGAGAAAAACTGTACAAATAATGGGTGGATCCGAGAATCATGTTCAAACAGATGCAACTTCTAGTTCAACACAAGAACACTCGCCTTGTCGCACTGTACATTTTGCACCGACTGCAGCTCTGAAATCCAAAAAGGAAGACCGGCCATTGACAGCAATAACCAAAAGAAACTACCACATCCTGGACAGGTGGTTCCAAATCAAAATCGGAAAATATGTACCTTGGTGGGCTCAAATTAGCTATTGAAATAGGAAACAAGACAAGGCTGGATAGTTGGTGCTTTTCCATGCTTTCATTATCTAAACTGTTAACAGTATGCTGCCTTAAGTTAAATTGTGAAGTTTGGGTATTTTAATGCAGTACAAGTGAAGAGCACCTTTGGGATTCATATTACGCAAACCCAATTAGTTATACTATAGTAGGCACTACAAAATATTCAAAACTTTAACACAATTCACAACTGCAATAATAGTGCCGCTTTTGTAAAACTTAACAAACCTCACATCATAAACTGAATATTGAATAAATCTAGTGTCGCAGTCGCATGTCGTGGAGATCAATGATCAAGAAACCATTCGATGAGTAATTGGTACTAGCGCGCCAGCCCGCTAGCGGGCTTGACCTTGTTATATGATACTTCCTTGAAACTCTGGCAGATAAGATGCATAAACAAGACAAGGGCCGCAGCTATGCTATAGCAGCCGCTCTAATAATCCACCCAAGGCCAAGAGAAGAAATCCCATAAAATGGCTAGATTTATTTCTATCATTGTACAATACAAGACAAACGTACGCGTAGGATATATGAACTAGAAGATTATTTAAGTGTCAAATCTAACTAAATTTGGTAAAAAGTTCGTGGTCAGAACGGCATCATAAATTACTCAGGAAATATTTTCATTTTCGAGATATTCTTAAAACCAATTCAAAAAAATTTTCGTCAAGCTTTACATATCAAATATAAGTAAACAGTAACAAAGTTTGGAAAATTATAAAGGAACGTGAACGTGAAATATAATATGTAAAATAAAGTTAAGTTAGACAATGCGTTAAATCGATGTAAACTAAAATGATGGTCATAAGTAGAAACAGCTCGGGTTTCTGGAAGGTAATAATACTTGCTACAAATCTGTATCGTACCATGCAGCATCTTGATTGCCATCTGAAGGAGGCTGAGGAACAGACGCGTCATCGTAGCTCTCAATATCCATTGCGTCAAAATTAAAATCGATTACTCCAGCATCCCCAAATCCTAAAATTGATTTTAAGGTTAAACATTGAGGCTTCATCAATGCTAAACTTATTTTCACAGCAACTAGCCAATGGCATTGCTACGTGGTAATCAAAGATGTAAGTGCAAAAAATAGCACCACACACCCAAAAAATTCAAAAATAAAAGCACACAAAAACAAAAAACTACCTTTGTTGTAACCGCTATGCTGCATTTGTGAGTTGGACCCAGCAAAAACAGGCGAATCAAACACTTGGTCAGAAGTTAACATATCCTGACAAAAAATATGTGAACATAAAACTAATGACGTGCATTCAAAATAAAGAAAATCAAACAATAAAAAATAACAGAATCACTGAATGAAAGATAAGTCCTTCTCAGCTCGTCGATTAGCTCAAACTTAAATTTACCTGGAAATCCGGTGGTGGTCCACCCATTTCTTGTCCCCAAATGGATTCACGGTCAAAAATTGAATTTGAGAGTTCCATGGAAAGCCGCTTCCTATAATCTGGGGGTTTGTCCTCAGACATGCGGAAGAGAATTGCAGCCGCATAAGTGGCAACGCCTTCATTTCTGGAGTGAAGAAGTTCAGTTAAAGTGGCAGTTGCGCCTTCCCTTTCAATCATGTCAGCCCCTTCTTTGTCGGCTGCTAATTCACACAAAACTCCAGCAGCCACACGCTGAATATTTTCCAACTCGTGGAAAAGGAGCTGAATAGAAATAAAGATTTGAGGATTTTGATCAATTATATTTCAATTTAGTATAGTAATAATTATACCTGCACGAAGATTGAAATAACATTCATCCCCCGAATTTGTGCTCGGTTATGAGTTTCACGTGCCAGAATGTGTAAAGCTCCAACACTTCCTTCAACTATTTCTTCCATGCGAACACCATCCGGGTAGAGGGCAGCTCCATTTCCATTGGAAACACGTTGGGAATCCTGATAAGCTCTCATGAGAAGGTGAACCAAGCGAGCTATCGCTCCGTTCTCTCGCAACGGTGCATGATTTGCAGGACAAAGAGCCAAGTTTCGAATGAGACCAATCACGGATTTAATGAGCGGCCAACGCGATGGAGGTTGCATGAGTTTAACCACTACTGGAATTCCATAACACAAGCCTAGATGGAAGACAACGATGACCATGAAATTATAAGTCACTAAAGCAAGCTCTTCTCTGTAAGGAAGGAAAAGAATTCAGTCTTACGAATCGAATTTTGACCCATCTCGGACTCAGGGTGTCTTGAGCTTAAGTGGCGAAGTGCACAAACCGCAGGTTCTGTAATCTCTTCTCGCTCTCCAGCCGCACGAACAGTTCGCACGAGCGCTTCAATTCCATTCATTTGGCAAACGACAACCTTGTTCTGCTGATTGTTGCAAGTGAGATTGGAAAGAATGCCAGCAGCGCATGTAACAATGTTTCCATCTTCGGAAGACAAAAGTGAAACCAAACCTTGGAGAAGTGTCTCAAGACCATTCTAAAAATAAAACTTTTTAATGTAAATTCACAGTACTTTAACTCCTAACACATGCTCTCCAATCATGAAGCAAACACATACCACTTTAGTAGCTGCGTCGGAAAGATTCCTCAAAGTCCACAAGCAGTTCAAAACCAAACGTTGGGATGAATGACCCAAATGCAAAGCCAAAGCCTGCATTCCACCGGCCTCAACTATTGCCGGCTTGTTGCTTCCACAGACACTCAAAACTACAAGTATTATTTTTATTCAAATTCAAATTGTACATTATTGTCATTATTGACATTAGTACACAAAACTAACCTTTGAGAACTCGAGATGTAGTCCACAAGAGTTTCTCGTAGTCGTAGGAGCGCATGATTCGAACCAATTCCACTGGCCCTTGTGATGCAAGAATGATCAATTTGGATTCTTGATTCCCGTAAGCCAAAATCTGAAGACAATCCGTTACAATTGCCAAGAACTTGACATTATTTCGTTGGAGGAGTGAGACCATCTTCTGCAAGCCTCCCGCCAAACGTACAGCCATTTTGGATCCTTCTTGATGAAGAAGCAAGTTATGGAGTGTTGTAATGGCATAAAACAAAACAGCTTCGACTGGGGAACTGAGGAGCTTGACGAGAGCTGGAATTCCACCACTTTTGAAAATGGCAAGCAAGCCTTGTCGGTGGTGTGACAAGTTATGCAAAGTTCCAACTGCTCCCTTGGTTGTCTCCAGATCATTAGAGCTGGAAATTGCTCGAACCAATGCCGCAATCTTGTTAACAAAAATATTAATTAATTGTTAGCTAACAAAAAGTACAAGACAAACATCGTCTATTTGATTTCTCATTACCATCTGTGGCGAGTTCATAATGGCATGCCGAGCAGCCTCTTTCTTGCTCAATTGGTGGACCATCATGGCTGCCTGTGAGACAACAACTTGGTCCTCATCATTCAGCAGCTTGATCAACTCTGGAATTGCTCTGGTCGCAAGATCAGCATCATCCTAATATCAAAAAAATTTATACTTAGTTTTGTGTGCACCCAATGACAAAGCAAGCATGAAGATAAACAATAAGCGAGTAAATCGACTACAAGTTTAGTTTACTCAAAACTAAGAAGCACATTATTAGTTTGAA
This sequence comes from Orthonychiurus folsomi, assembly GCA_036851895.1. Taxonomy (NCBI): domain Eukaryota; kingdom Metazoa; phylum Arthropoda; class Collembola; order Poduromorpha; family Onychiuridae; genus Orthonychiurus; species Orthonychiurus folsomi. The sequence continues at coordinate 19,778 of JAAXYW010001287.1, forward strand.
TGTTATTTCTGATAAATAATCATTTCGGCTAGTACCACGCGCCATTCGAAGTGTGCTATAATACCTGTCTAATTCCCAGCCAAAATGCAAAATCTTCGTCGAAGTTGTAAATCATATCGACATTCTATATCTATATTAACGTGGCCCTGAAATTCGAGGGTAAAACCTTTTTCCTATTTACAAATTCGAATTGAGTAATGATTCTAATACAATGAACTACTACTGTGCAACCTGGCTCTACAAGTTGTAAAAGACCTAAGATATCTTAAAAACGGGATAACTGTACGCTTCTTCGTGCGCTAGGAACGTGGCACTACATACCACAAACCCGGTCGAATTCCGCAAGATAGATAATTTTACTAACCGCATTCCTTTCTTTAAACCGATAAATATCTCCTATCTACCTTAAACAGGATTCTTTGCTTTGATTTCCTTTTAATTCGGTAATTGCGTAAGAGCTGGAAAGCGTATAACAAATTAAGCCGAGGCGTTATCTGATCACCCATATCTTGGTAAGTGGTAGTGTGGTGGTAACCTCTAACTCCAACTAAACTCTCTAAGCTGACCGCTACCGATACTTATACATAAGCTATTTTTGTGGTTTAACTAGTGTGTAGATACTGTGCGGAAATTTAAGTGAGATAGCTCTAATTATTTCGTTTAATAATTAAATTGCACACACTGTGACGTTTCAAAATTGTCGTCATCAAGATAAGAATTTAAGGAAGTAATTTGGAATAAAGCTTGTCGTAATAAGTAGTGTCTCCGTGACTGTCGAAGTCCTATAACCAAATATATTGGCCTTATTTAATTTCAGTAGCTAGTTACCTGGTAATTGATGAGGTTTACTACGGCGTGCTTCAGCATTTGAGATGGTTCTGCTAATCTCTGCACAGCTGTTGGCTGAGCTGAATCAAATTGGGTTGATGGAATCTCAACCCCTTCATCCAAAGTTTCTGGAAACATGGCTGCTCGCACACGCTGAGATCTGGTGCCATTCAATTCAGCATTCATTTCTAGAAAAAAAAGCATTGGTGAGGAAAAATAAGTCAGTCAACCAATGACTTTTATTAGAATCCAAGTTCAAACTCACCATCCACTTGGTCTGGAGTGAATCCAGAATATCCTTGGGAGTCCAAATCAAAAAGCAAAGGGTCGTCCATTTCGTCATCACGAATGGAATGCGCACCCGTTGTGGCTCCAGAATGGACACCAGAATCCAGCATCCCGTAATTATTCTGCCACATTATTGCTTGCTCGCTTTGCTGCTGCTTATTGCCTGCAATTTAGGTTCATATTATAATCAAAAATAAATATCACAACCAAAAACCAGAAATCAAAAAATGGTCTTCTCATTGAATGGTGTCAATAAATGCATTGGATTAAATATCATTGAAAAATTCTGAATTGATTAAGAAATGCATGGCAATTCATTGACTATATATTTTAAACCCCATTAATAAACCGGGTAAGCAGCATAACATATATCGGGTTGGGGTAGAGAATACGGTGCGCAGAAATTTTTCTAAGCCCCAACACCAAAAAGTCAAATCGCAAACTTAGCCAGCACGGAAGCCGGAAATAATATCCGGATAAAATTATTACTAATCTGTTTTCCTTTTTCAGCCCCACCCCAAGCCTAACCCTAGCATTACATCACCCATCAACTAATTTGCTCATTTTGATATTTACAACCTATCGTAAAGTTTAAACCTTTTTAAAAACAAATTAAATCAATGTATGTGGCTTACTTGGGCGTGAAGTTTGATGCGCCATTTGGTAAGCCATGATTTAGGACAAAATGAGCCCTTCACCAGTGGCTCACAATCACAACACAGTTAGTTGCCGGAGGTTAATTGACCGCTCACAGTCGATGACCACTAGCCACTAAATCCTAGACAAATGATGGGTTCGGGATTGTAGTATGATTTTGGAAATAATTAACGGTTCCCTTCTGGTCGGTGTAGAATGTCTGTATATGACACACGCCAACGCCTTTCCAAGTGCTGTGTGTGTTGTTTTGGAATTGCCATGCTATGCAATGTAAGTCCTCAGCCCCCAAAATCCACCTGCAGCCCAGCACCCACCCATCCCATGAATCTCGACAACACTCACTCGGATGTTGACGTCAGGTCAAATAAATGACACATCCAAGGCATATGTCACATTCACATCTTAAGTCTGTGAGGTGAGTTGTGAGTTACCATTTGGAATCTTTTTAAATAAAAACAGTTGGCGACTGAGGAAATTCAAATTAGCCGGCATATTATTAAAATCTTAAAATGAATTGGTTGTGCTCATGCGTTCAAGTGAGTTGATCAGTAGTATTGATTTCAAATCGTATCAAATTTAACAGTTGTATGCTATTTTGAGCGATAATTAGGTTAGCTTCAATTAGGCACTTCATAAGCCATGTAAATATCAAATTATTAATTTGGTCATATATTATGAAATAGATTTATATGATTACTTGGTATAATGTACAATCTTGAAGGAAGCACTGGTGATCTGAACATAAAGTTTAATATGATGACTTTTTATCGGTGATAGAAACGTTATGTATTCACTCAGTTCATTATTGTTGAAACATTGAAACTGGAAGTATTTTCTGGTTTAGCGCTGACAGGTTTCATATCCTAATCCTAAGTCATTACCCGAGTCAGTGACATCATTTGGAATTCCACGGACAAGTACGCCCGCAGATGGCGACGAATCGGTGAATCACGGCCAACGCAACAGGGCGGCACAGCCCTATAATTTTACACTTTTCATTTCAAGTACATTCTTCAAGTCAAATACAAACTTGTACCAAAATAATAGGATTAAAGAATTGAAGCCCATCATATTTACCAAAAGGCAAGTCTCTTCCCAACTGCAGCTACGCATAGGAAAAGCGGGTTTAGTATTTTGTCGTCCCTCCGAAAAATACTTTCAGCTTGGCCGGCGCGCAATTGCTCGAACTTTTACTTTACTTTTACTTTTGCTTTCCTACTTTTACTTACTGCCAACAGCATCACAACAAAAGCTCAGCAGCATTGCAGCATGGATGACAATGGATCACTAATTAATTTGTTGGCCAATTTTCTATTAAGTAAAAAGTTGATAATAATTTGTTGAATTTAATCCAACTCCAATCCAATATTTAAAACCGCAACAAATTGATTATGGAGCAATGACAATTTCATTTGTCAGGAAGTCAGGTTAGCCAGCCTGCTGTGCATGGAAATGGCAAGAGTTCACCGGACTGACTTGCAGACTCGATCGCATTATTGTCCTGACTCGAAATTCAATTTTATGGCAGTTTTGTGGTGGTATACCTTCGGCAACCGACG
>JAAXYW010001288.1:0-23096 GCA_036851895.1 Orthonychiurus folsomi
CATCTAAAAAGAACTCCATGCGAATATCTATTGAATAAGCCCAGTTTGAAAGAAATCGGTTGTATGGATCGCGAGTTATAGCCTTTTGTAATCGTACTAAACAAAAAGAAACACCCTGTAGTTCCCTTTACAACCGTTCTGGTTGAATTTACGTTAATGAGGAAAAACGAAGCACGACTCTCGGTTAAGTGAAACTATGGACTTCTGTGTGACTTGGTGCACTCAAGCGAAAGTTGTATGGCTACCACACTTCGGACTAATTAAAATGGGAAATGATATATCAAAATTACTTCTGTGAAACTCTATTAATAGGCTTTTAGTTAATTAACTGGGAGTGCTCTGCCCCGACTCAGTTAATTAGCATCCCAATTCAAGGTTGTGAAGCTCAGAGCAATAATTCATTGGTTTCCTTGAAGCGTAGTTAGTATGTCACTGTAAGATTCACCACTCAGAAAACCAAAATCGGAATTTGGTGAACCTTAGAAATTGACAGAAAATAAGAGCAGAAAGCAAAACTAAACATACACCCACCCACGTGACCCACAAACATATACCGTAGCGTATTCTATAAGTAACAGCTTCATTAAAATTAGAATCCACGATGTTTGTGGAAAAACAAGACTCATGTCATTATGTTGGCAAAACCCAAAGAACAAAAGAAGAATCAAGCCAATTAAAATGTCTAGCTGTGCTTATCGATTTCGTAGTTTACGTTAAGCATAAAAACAACCCATGTTTGTCTTGTTAAATAAAGCATGTTTATTTTTCTACATTTTATTTTATTTAAGGGTATCAAGCATTCCACCTAATTGTATTTTCAGTAATAAAGCGCCTGCCCGGTTGAAATTGCAATTGTGAGTGTAATTTTAGCTCGAGATGCCTGCCCAAGGACAGGAAACATGATGTCTATTGTCCAAATCACAATTGAGGTTATTGAACCAATTAATTTGACTATTTCCGTTAATGTTCATTCGGGATCTGGCTAGAATTGGTCGTAGCACAACTGGAATTCAGTTTGACTAAGCCTACCCTAGCCAGGCCCAAATAAAGGCGAAAGAAGTTGTCCCTAAAAAGGATGCGACAACAATTCAATCAAACAATGTTTTTAAACAAATTCGTCACTAAAAATTCGAAAGGTTCATATCATAGAGCTGAATTTTAATTCACTTCGTTTCTATTTCAGCTCAAGAAAAGCACGGCGAATCGCCGCAGTGGAATCGTTAGGTTAAGTAACAGATTCAGTCATGAATCACTAGGAGAAACTATCAATTTTTGGTGGTAAAATGTTATTCAACATTTCTGCTCCATTTTCTTCGGTCGTTCATACTTGTAAAAGCTAGTCAACCACATGCAATGCGACGTGACACGGTTGTCAAGAAAATCAAAAACTGCGTTTTGCGGAAATAAAAAAACTTTCCTTGAACCCCAAAATCGGCTATAGGTGAATGTACATGGTTTCGTTTAAAATCATTTACTGGTTTACTAGACGCAAACTTTAATCACTGTTGGGTATTTGGAACGACTTATATTAGTCAAGAAGTTGATTTTAAAATTAAGCACCCACGTTCATCTGTTCTTTATCCTATCTTTCTTCATTGAATGACTCCCCCGCTTATCAACTGGAAGATGATCTTTAGTTTGAAACATTGAAAATATAACACGATTAGGCATATAGACTTTTTGTAACCGTATACTGTGTCGACAATCGGCAACCGTTAACTGTAAGGGCAGTGCACTAAATAAAGTGAATTCTTTACTCACAGACCATGCCAAAATGCTGCGATTGGTCCATTTCACTTGACACTGCTGTAAACAACTTATTCTTTAATTACTTAAATTGTTTGACCAGTTTGACGTTCATCTAAAAATTGATTTTAAAATGCTGAAACCGAACACCTAAATTACATCCACAAACTACATCCTAGGCAGGATGGTAGATCATGTTACTAATAAAGCCAACCTGACTAGTAAGTAAACCCGAAATGCTTGCTAGTCATGTATTTATTTGCAACTACATGATTTGTAGGATCTGAGTTTGCAACTACATACATCCTTTCTTACCCTTGGGTTGCCCTCACTTCGTCATGCTTACTCTACGTCGACTAAATCTGAAATATTTGTAATAATATTTGTGATTTTCAGTTGATAAACTTTACTACATAGCACGAATATATGTAGCCAGCAAAAATCATGGCATTTGGAAGTAATTTTAATATAAGGCTTTTTAAAACTCTGCCCTGTCAATGTCAATGTGTCCTAAAGATAAACTTTCTGGTTTTGTTCCAAAATACAAGTCTTAAACTTAAGTTTAAAAACCTGTCGCGAGAACAAACCTTATTTTAGGCAAAATCCTTACTGTGTTTGTAAAATCTGAATTTCAGATACCTATTCTGTCTCAAGATAACTGATGCTACTATGCAATAGTGAACAAACAGTCAACATGCACAACATTCTTAACACTTGTCCGCTGACTTCACAATTTCTTTCAGGCAAGTGTTAATTTGTAATGGGATACCGTGGGCTTTGCAATAATGCTCCCGTGCCGTGCAAATTCAATTCATCTTAAGTTTGCTGAACAAGCACAACAGAACCAACTCATAATTTGCATTTTATAGACCGATACAATAACTTTCATTCCAATCATTTGCCCTTAATACATACCACCCAAACAGCAAGTGCAAGAGGCTCTTTGAATTTGGACGACTCTGCTATGAACAAAACAAGATCTTCCGCCAAACATCCCATCAATACAAATGTGCTCAAATTTCAACCACATTCTTGAACACACACTGCTGTTCAGTGGAAATTTATTTAGTAATTGAACACTGAATTAAGTTCTCCCTGTTCATTATTGCTAATACCTCGAAATTATCGTATGGAAGGACGAAGGGAGTAGGTAAGAATTACACCATCAGGGTACGTGCTTTGCGCAATGATCAAGGATTTCGCAAACAACAAAGCTCGACATACCTTCTTGATGTTAGATCAAATTTCCTGTTTCCTTTGGATTTCAGCTGCTGCACTTTGCCGAACAATATAATGGCGCATTCTCAAGATTCAAATTAATTCTTTGCAAATCTTGTAAACACCTGAAACATAAGTAGAAATTCAAAAGTCATATTAAATATTACCCCCTTATCGCGTAAAAATATGGAATATACAAACACGGAGTCAAATTTTAGATTAAAGGCAGACAATCAGTCGCAGAAGTAAAACAATACCAATTAGAGGCTCTTTGAAAATGCTCACAGTGACACAGTTAGCAAACATTTTTGCACGTGCTTCGTATTTTCCCTATGAATTATTTCCATAAACTTTAATTCCAAAGTGTATCAAATTAAATTGTCAGGTCTACTTAACCGTTTGGTTCCATTTAACAAATGACTCAAATTTTACATGTCTGCAAATAGTCAACATCCAAATTCCTAAAATTCCGAGTGCTGCTGAAAGCAATCAAACTCAGACATGTGGTTTCTTTCTGAAATTCTATTCTGAATGACATAAATTTGTAGAAAATGACTCGGTCATATTTTCATATTCATACCTTCAAACTTGAAATATTCATATGTTGAATGGAATTCCAGTTCTCAGTCCCGCGCTTGAATTCCGAGCGATTCGTTCGTCGTCCGAATCCGGTTTCCTTTCTTGGTGAAGTCCCTTAGCGCAGTCTATCAGATCCCGGTACGTCCTTTGGCTCCTTTAGTTGTGAATTTGAATTAAAAATAGGAGTAATTAATTAGGGGATGAAATGGACGAGGAAAACAAGGAGAGCCCCCACACCTTCCACCAAATTCCGTCACACACAATCAAATCTTCCGACAACGGACCGTGGCGTAGACCACCCTTCCTTTTCTTAAATGTATAACCGCTGCACAAAATTCCCATGCCCTTCCAACATAGGCCAGAATAGAAATATTTGAGTCTACCCTATCCACTACTACTACAACTGCACCCAGTCTGTTCATGGCTCCTATACAATTTTTTTCAGCCCGACCCAAGCATACATACGGCAGAAGGAAACAACGTGTAATCTTCTTTTCCCTTGAATGAATCTCGTATAAAACACTGGCTACAACTATCCCCGCCCCAAAATTAACTTTTTCGCAAATGCATCGCATAGAGATGGGTCCGCCTGCAGCTGACGATGAGTTGTGCTGTGCAAAAACCGTACAACACGGAGCGAAGCGGTCGGGAAGTGGTAATACGTGCAACGTAATGCGAGATGAGATTGCGAATTCGGTTTGACTCATTCGCAATTTACAATTTTTGGGACCACGACTGGTCACACTCAGTCGTTCGAGTTCATTGCAATTTGGAATTGCTTTGCTTCCAAATCCGTTGCCGTGTTTTGGATACAATGTAAAAAAGGCAAAGCCAAATTTTATTGATACTGCTACCATTATAGTAGTTGCCAAATTTGACACAGTAATGACAGTATACATACAATCTTTTATGCTAACAAGTATGTGGACTAAAAAAAATATATATAGCGACTTGCAATGAATAAACAAATATAAAATTATTTCAGAGAAGGAGGTTCAAGATTTGGATTGATTCTATGCATAGTATTATGCTGCACATAAAATAAAATTTTGATTAATTAATGAACCATTCTGAGCTATTATTGCTAAATATTCAAAATTTAATATTGAATAGGCTTTCGAATTAATCGTTCGCTTTGCGTATACATGGTGCGTGCCCAATGTCTAAAAAAGTTCATCAAGTGGTAAAATGTGAAACATGATTTATTTTTAGGGTAATTGTTTCCAAGAAATACTTTTGGGTGGGCAAGACAGGCATTTATGCAAGGAGGGCATTCACAATTGGGGTACTATTTCGTCAAATTTCAATCACAAAATCTTGGACGCGGCACAGTGCCTCGCTCAACGGCCTTCCCACCTGTATGAGTTTTCCGAGAATTTGTTTCAGTTATTTTAAGCCTGAGTAGTTGTGACAAGGAAATAATGTTAGATGGAATGGAATGTTTGTGGTATCCTATCGTATAAGAGTTTTTAACTTCTAGTTTTGAAATTTCAAGAAGCGCAGACCAGACCCTAGACCGGACCGAGTTCAAGTTCAGTAGTCAAAAAGTTAATAAAAATCATCGACAATATAATCAGAAATAAATGAAAACTGAAAGGTAATAAATTTACAGGGCTTTCAATGATTTCATTTCTATTTATTGTATTTATTTAACTTTTATTCAAGAAATGTATGAAAGGTATGAATAATGTAAAAATACAAGCTCCGGAGTAAACCAGTAAGAAAACTTTACGAATTCAATCAGTTCGCGGCCCATTCAGAATAAGTTTAATTAAATTCGCGATGAATGGAGCATTCCTACCTAACTTCACCACATCCAACTGGGTGCAGAGATTTGTTTTGTACGAAGCAACTCCAATCTTGTATTGTTCAAGGGGCTCGTAAGTAAGACAAGTGAAGCTCCTGAGGAATGCTCGTGGTTCCGCCACAGACCCCATCGTGGTTTCAGAATGAATACTATTTCGACTATTACTTGATGGCTTGCTGTTCCATTTTCTTTCTTTTTCTTCTGCAGAGTAGAGTAAACGCAACGGAGCTCCGTCGCGGAAAAAAGATCGAACTTCTTCACATAACTTCCGTACACTTCTAAAATTTCTATCTTTGCAGCCTCTGCATCCTTGCGTCCTGAAATAATATCCAAGAATAATTAAAATAATTGAAATAATAATTAGAACCAATGGAACAAATCGGATATCCTTTGGCCTTTGTATGGTGTTATGATTTAATAATGCATTCTTTTGCTCCTGTACATTCTGACGTCGGATTCGTCCATAAAGAATATGTCCAACGTTATGAATACATACAATGCATTCTTTCTAAACGCACCAATTGACGAACAATTGAATATGAGGAAACCATTTTAATAAATTAGAGGTACTTACAAAAGAAGAAGCTCACTAAACGAGTTCAATACACTCAGTGAATTGCTGGTAAGAACTAGGTACCAAAAGGCCCTTGGTGCCATAGGAATAAATGTGAATGGACTGTTAACTCCCATGTAAGCCTTCATGAGCTACAGAATAAAACAATGTTGAGATGAGACAGTTCGCTAATGAAGCAATTTCAAAACAAAGGTCAACTTGAATTTTACCATTTTAAAACTGTCACAAGCTAAAAGAAGAAAAATGTGTTCTACAAATCCCACAGATGCTGCGTAAATGTTGATTAATTTGCACATAAAATGATAAAGATTCTCAACAATCTTCATTGCAAGGTCTAGCTCCGCTTTCATTGCTCCTCCGACGGTCTCTTCAACACCGGCCCACCAGCGATAGCAAAGCTTCTCCAGCGTTTCCCAAATTTCGATTCTTTCAACCCCACTTCCGTTAATAAAATTGTATTCCAATTTATCCAAAATGTGTGGGTATTCTAAGCACATTAATTATTGTCCAATTAGTTATATTTGAACTTGTTAAATACAACGTATTCGATTTGACATTTACCTTCAAAGTTCAGCAAATCCGAGTATGACAGCAACTGCAGAATTTCATGACGAAACAACATCATGTCCCACCTCAAGAAAAAGTTTGGAAGCCAGTCATTCACAACATCTAAACCGCGTTCCATAGTGCGTGCCAGGAAGCAGCATTTTTCAAAAATAAACTTATATCTCGCCTCATCATGTCGACTGTAAGTGTTAAGATCTGTTGGAAAATATTCAGTACGAATAGGAATAATCACAGGTAGGTAGGCCTTAAATTCTCAAATTCTGGTACTACTTACTTCGGTCTAGTACACGCTGTAACCACACTTGGAATTCGAAAAACACATCTCGATCGCGTAAAAGTAGCAGCATGCAATCTTCCCTTAACAAGAAATGATACAACTTATCCTCCTTGCTCAAATTAGCGATCCTGAAATAGACCAGATAATTACCGAGAGTCAGAGTGGTCACATTATTCACATCTTACAAATTATATAGTAATTTTGAGGACTTGACTTAATTCACGTTAACTCTTAAACTCTTCAATCAATAGATGAAAAATATACGTACCTAATGCCCGAGTATCCAACAAGTTGCGATGCAGGCTGGTATTCTGCAAAAAGCAAACGCTTGGCAGCATTGCAGGAGTCGGTAGGTGTAGAGTTTTGCTGGCCCTTGACTGGTGAAGTAATTATTTCTTCGCTCCGAGGTTTTCCTGAAATCCGGCACTCAGCTTCCCATATTCTCTTACTTAAAGTTATGTCTGTGGTAAACTTTCGATTTGCACTAATTATTCGCATCTTGAACGCATTCTTGCGAAATTCGTTGGGGCATACCGCTTTAAATATCCTAGAATATTAGCAGAGATTTTAAGGTTAAGATTGGGCTAAAAATTGATTTCAACTTAAAATTCAAGTCCTTAATTTCTTAACCCAGTCAAGAAACACTGAGCTTCACATTGCAGTATAGAGAAATTTCTCGAACAAAAATTGTAAATTACTTACCTCAAGAGCTCCTGCAATGCATGTAATTCAATTGGGGTCAGCTCTCGCATTATATGTTGCAGAAAGTTAGGGATTTCAGCAGGATTGACAACTCCAGGAGTTGTCACCAGTTTCAACAAGTGACACGCCGCTGCAAACTGACAAGACAAAACTAGATTAGGACAAGAAGTTAAATTTTTGAATGATTGAAAGGCGATACAATTTGGCCTTGTTGAAAATTGAAGTAATCAGACAGACTTATAGAATAAACTAACTGCTTCTCCGGTCAAGCCTTTAGTCAGCTTCATCAAAGAGTTGTAGTATAAAGGTCCGGCAAATGGGCTCCCTAGCACCAATCCATTGTTCACCAATTCTGGATAAAATCAAATACTCATCAAACCAAGCAAATGAGAAGAAAACTTTTTGGAAAATAACCTACCAATTATATACATCAGCACTTTAGACACAAACTTCGAAGTATGTTCAGGTGAAATTACCATCATCGACAACCAGTCAATCATGTTCCCTATAAAATCTCCAGGGATTTTCGTTCGCGGAATCATGCATGCCACAAGTGCAGTTTTTTCACGCTGACTGATTCTTTCACTTAATGTGAGCACATTCCAAATATCTTTAAGGTCCTGCAGATCTAGCCCATTTGAGCAGGCCTCTACTTCAAACGCCCTTGTCACAGCTGGAAAATTGATTTTCACGGCCTTCTTCCATGTTCGAGGTCGACTGCTGTTTAGTGTATCGTTCTTTCCTGCAACTGTAAGTTCAGTTATATATTTGTGTTCAAAATCGAAACCAATGACATACCAGAGAAGCCTTAATATAGGTCTTATTAACATCAACATAAGAGAAGACCTTGCTTTGACCTTCGTAAACCGATTCTTAAGTTACATCCTTAAACTTATTAACTTTAAACAAACCTGACTGTAATAGTTGACGAGCTGCGTTTAATGGGATTCCTACATTGATATCTCTTGGAGGTGGGGCACTACTTATTCTTCGAGCAGAAAGGGAAACTCTGCTGGTTCCGCTCATCCTCGAGTTAGAATCCATGACGAACTCAGCTGGGTTGCCCTATGGGCCAAACCACAGACACGCTAATCACAACCAACTGGTAACGAAGACTCACAAAACCACTGGATTGACTTTTGTAAATTATAAATTAGAACGAATGAGGAAAAGCAATAATCCCGTGCTCACTCACTCAACGACTTTTTAACCCACAATACAACGCACGACCGTTTGCCCGCCTGTTTTCATGCATCCTACCTACCCACATTCTATCTCCGTGTACTCGATGTCCTCTCTTATCGATTCAATGCTAACTGACAGAATGAATGAACGAAACTCTGGTTTTTCATGAGGGCGCAACATTAAATTTGTGCTTGTATTGAAAACTCATCTTCACAATCAACCTTTAATTCAACAACTGTTCAGCAACTTCATGTTCCATTGTAGCACAAGTTCCGCAACAGAGTAGCAGTAGCATAACATAATAAATATTTTAGAATTTCGAATCAAAATCAGAACTGCAATATTAAAAATTTACAAGTCGGCAATTATCATCACAATGCATTGTGGATGATTAATACAACTAAGTGGTATTAGGTATTAGAAAGATATCGGTGTGTTCAGTGCTCTTGATTGGCCCGAATTATGTGTTTAATTGCCATAATCCAAGGACTGCACTGTGAAATATACTCAGAACCTAAGCTCATTTGTATTTGCTCAGCAACAAGATAGTTTCTTTCTTGCAGGTTTCTGGTCAATCTTCCAACTTTCATGCGGACTTCTCCTGGTAGAGATTCATAACTGGATTCCAGGATAGCTAACCTCTTTGCGACATCTTCCTTAACTTTCGCCTGAAATTGATAAGCAAAACTAAAGAGCCGTTAAGGGCTGAAATAAAACCTCTTTTGAATTGAATTGAATTGAATTGATAAGCAAAACTAATGCAAAAAATCTAGGAAAGAAAAAGTTGAATGATATTTACTACGTAGTTGAGCGATACAACGCTTCCAAGCTGGGTGTAGATGAAAAAATTTAAAGTGGATCTCGAAAAAGGGAGAAATTTTCTTTGATGTAGACCGTGGTCCATATCAGGTAGGTCAATACGTAATTTGTACACTTTAAATAAAACATTGTTACTACTTACATCAAGCGGAGCATTTTCAAAACTAGCCGTCAGTATTGCCATCACAGTATCTTTGGAATTTTGAGAATCGTTCAAGTTTGATTGGTTGGTTTCAGACTCGGTCACAACAGAACCAGAGCCAGATGAACTAGAATTGTTTTGAATCACAGCAGGAGTAAACACAGGCACCGGACTTGAGCTGAAATTGTTAATTCCAATGTTAATTGGTACTGGTGGGGGTGGAGAAACAGCGGTGATGGAGTTTCCTCCAGACATTTCAGGCACAATGCCAATTCCAGATGAAAGAGGAAAAGCTACTCTTTTATTTAACTTCGTTGGTACAGGTTTTCCTTCAATATTTTTCTCAACCGTAAACACTGGTGGATCATTCCATCCTCTATCATGATTCCCTGTCAAATAAAATAACCGCAATTATTTGGATTGCAGTATATCATATATGCGGCACATTTTTTTTCTAAATCCACGAAAACCACAAATTAAATCAAATGGTCCAACAATCTACACTTAACCTATCTCACATACAAACACAATAAGATAACTACGAATACCAAACAAACACTGCAATGTTCAAACTCAACCATACACTTCAATATTTCTACCTGGCTTCACGCTGACAGATTCTTCGTCCCCTGCCTGTTGTGGCGGTGGTGATTGGATTCCAACTGGAGGAGGTTGTAAAGGCTGACACTGCTCATGATCCATTGATATAACCTTATAAAACGACTACTGAATGACTATTATGAAGGGTAATCGGAAACTCAAATTTCACTTCTAACTTCTAGAAAACAGATGTTCTCTCGATGTGAGTTGAGTGCCTTTTAAATGAAACTGACCCTTCCCCTCTTTCATGCTAGGAAATGGTGCAAATATCAATGACAGAATGTCGTGAAACGTTCAAATCAATGGGACTCAGAACAAATTTAAATTTACTTTACATACAGACTCATAGTAGATATATTTGTTAGAATATTTTATTGGGGAACTAGCTATGATATTAATTTAGTTCTAAATTAGTTTACATATGTTTCCGTACATTCACGAAATATACAGCATAATCCTGCCGGTAAATTTTTGGATATCTAAAGTACACACGAGCTAGAGTTGGAGCTAGAACGCTGCCAGCGAATGGAGCAAGCAACTCTGAAATTGCAACTCTGATATTAATTTGTAATTATTTGTTAACCAGCGCAATACAGATACGGGTAAATATATTGAGTCGCTTCTCTCATCCAGATCAACTCCACATTTCAATTGTTAGTCTTCACCCAATACATCCTTTGACAGCACAGATCTGCGATTATCCCAAATATTATTGAGGTCACTTCGGGTAAGACTGAATTGGTGGCAAAGTGTCTTGTGAAATTCCTGAATCGCATCGATGATATAGCATTTTGTTACCAATGGAATTTGTTTGTTAATCCTCGGTGGGGTGGACATTGAAGCAGTTCTATGTTCGAGTAGTGGTACCGGAGATGGTGGGAGAACACACAAATTGTTTGGAACTGCTCCCTTGGCTGGAGGAAGTAAAATTGTAGTAATAGCAGGTGGTTGACCACCCATGCCGGAAGAAGCAGAATCAAATTCAACTGCTGGAACGTCTGCTGGGATTGTCGTCTTGGTCGTGTCCTCATCAACTGAAATTTGTGTATTGTCTTCTTCATCGTCTGAAAGTGTCACGATTTCTGGAGGGGCATATTTCATGTCTCTTCCACTACTATAATCGGTCTGAGTATCAGCATCGACTTCACCGTCATATGCTTGGTTGCTTTCGACTTCCATGTTCCCCACCCCCGAGTCTGATTCTTCCAGAATCCCTAAAAGTTAACAAAGCAAATTAGACATATATTCTCAAAATTAAAATTGCAAATAAGCAGAACAAATATAATATTGCAACTTACCATTGCGGCCCTCAAGCGGTACTCCAGGTTCGGGAGCTGAAGTTTGATCGGAGTCCACCACGTCTGTGTCAATACCTTGGTCGCCAGCAAAAGGTATTACAGCCGGATTGATTTCATAAGTCGTGAAAAATTCTCCTGATTTGTAACTTATATCATGCAACTCGAAGTGTTCGGAGCATATATATTTATTACGCCAATCTTCTTCAGATAAGTGATTTTCAAAAATAGGATTTCCACTTCGATTTTGATTATAGCGTTTGACATTGGTAACCCACAATTTCCGCCTGGAGAGATTGGCAAATATTCATCATCTGTTGTATAAAATCGTATCAAAATTCACAAAATCATATCTTACCGATTGGGATCTTTAGGAAATGGATACATTGCTATTTCACAATCAGCACTGTCTCGAAATTGATTTCGACATCCAAATACGGCGCAATAAACTTCATTCTCTCTCTAAAAAATTAATACTTTCATGGTAAAACCTGCTTGGCCACTTACATATTGAATTTTGATTCTCAAACGCAAATAACCTTAACAATGGCGGAGAGAGTTTTATCTTCGCTTTGATTGTAAAATGTGCACAACATGCCTTCCAAATTCCGAGTAGGAACTATACTCGGGTTATTAGCCATATTCATGATTTCGTTGCTCTCGAAATGATTCTCGCAAAGATAGTAAGATTTGAACAAATCCCAAGCTGACACATTGCTCAGTACGAGCTCCATTCTCAGTGTTCTTATCCACTCAGTTTGTCTGCAAAATAACAATAATTTTTCCTTTCAATTTTAAATTAATGTGAGGCCAGAAGTTAATAAATGTAATTCACTTGAGAATCCTGCATGATGGTGATATTACCACCTTTTTATCAAACTTCATCTATTTTTAAAATTTGGTTTGAATATCTCTTACCTCTCTCGTTGAATTGGGAATGTGATAAACCTTGGCTGAGGTCGTGTCTGAGCCTGATCATAGTGTGGGCACCAGGGCAGGCAACAATGAGGGCTTTTAAATTCAGATGACCTTTTGTATGGTGACAAAGCAAAGCCATTCTTATCCGCACCTTGACCTCCACGTTTTCGTTGCCGGCCTTTTCCTGGATGGGAGGGACGCCATTCCTCGTCCTCCGACATTACACGTTTTTTTATTATGATTTTAAATTGTTTGAGGTAACTTCTAGTGAATAGAACTGCTGTGTAGTTGTAAAGCCCAGACGTTGCCCAAACCGCGATCAAACTTCGACTGGTAGGAAAATATTTATTTGTGGGAGAAATGACGTGGGGCTCAATGACCTCTCACATGGCACTGGACTGCGCCGGCTCGGTTTCGGAGTAGCCAGTTGCCACTGCATGCGCTGGGCAGGCAAAGAAAGTAAGCCGTGACATTTCAATCAATCGCTAATCGTGTCAAATGTAGTTAATGTGAACAATTTAACGTCGATAGTTCATATTAAATTTCCCATTGCTATTTTAAGGTATTCTTGTTTCGTAGAAATTAGTTCCTACATATCACGGTTTTACTTTATGAAATCTAAGGAAATTGATGACACTACTAGCTTAAAGCAATTGGATATTTGATTTGAAATGAATAATAGAAAGCATTTCAATTTATGAGTCATATTGGCATTTTATTAGTTTCTTCAACTTATCATTCATCTGAACATACATGTATTTGGGTCAGGCAATTTAGCTGGCTTCTGATCAATTATCAGGAAAATATATCGAAATAAATTTGTAAATGGTGGGCAGTTTTGAGAATAGATACTTTGACTTTGGAATTTGGAATACTTGCCAACAAGGTTTGTTTAGAGAGGGAGTGAGTTAGCAGTCCGTCTTCTTTGGACGGCGACGTCGTGATTTAGAACTGCACGACTTCCGACGCGGCTTCTTGGCGCATTTTTCCTTGCGACTGGGTTTCCTGCTTTTGGAACAAGACCTCTTGCGGTGATGTCGTTTCTTGGCTGGGGAGCAACCCTTAGACCGACGACTTCCAGAACTCTTTCGCTTTCGACCTCCACATCCAGAGTTCTTTTTGGACCTCCTCCTGGAGTGGCGCTTCTTGGCTCCGCAAGAGCCGCCTTTCTTGGAGCGAGAACGGCGAGACCGCCTCCGAGTTCGACCCTTGCATCCAGAGTTCTTCTTGGACCTCCTCCGAGTTCGACCCTTGCATCCAGAGTTCTTCTTGGACCTCCTCCGAGTTCGACCCTTGCATCCAGAGTTCTTCTTGGACCTCCT
This sequence comes from Orthonychiurus folsomi, assembly GCA_036851895.1. NCBI lineage: Eukaryota > Metazoa > Arthropoda > Collembola > Poduromorpha > Onychiuridae > Orthonychiurus > Orthonychiurus folsomi. The sequence continues at coordinate 13,752 of JAAXYW010001288.1, forward strand.
CCTGGAGTGGCGCTTCTTTGTTCCGCAGGAGCCTCTGGAACGTCGGGACCGCCTCCGAGTTCTAAACCACATTTAGTCGTTTTTTTAAACAGTTTTCCTAAAATCTTAAATCTCCTATATGCTTACCTCTTCTTGCACCCGTCCTTGGAAACGCGGCGTCGCTTTTTCTTTGCACACCCATCTCCTCTGTATGCATCAACCAGATAGGAATTTATTTCATTAGGCAAATGTTTCCAAAAAATACAATTTAAAATTACGTTTTGGAGCGATGACGACGAGTGGCCTTCTGGCTTTTTTCGGCAGGACAGCTAAAAAAAGTGAAAAAGTACATTTTAATTTTCCTCAACAAATTTTTACAATTAACTTTTTACCCTTTCTTCTTGGCAACATTTTTCTTGACTGCTGGTGGTTGAGCTGCAGTTTCGTCGGCAGCAGGTGGGGAGTCAGCAGGTCCTGTCTTGGCGGCCTCAGCCTTTTCCTCTTCGCGTTTCCTCACCGCACGGGTACGAACAGGGGAACGAGCATTTTTTCGGTCCATCGTGTCACGGGAAGATATCGTATTGGGCAAAAAAAAAGTTTGTACTGGACAGACGAAATGTCAAACAACGAATGACTTGGCCTTCCCAAGAAACCTCCTCCTTATATACCCTACCCGCGTTGTTGTTTGGTTTGACCGCCTTCAGCAGTGATTGCTATGGATACAACAAGACTGAATGTCAGCAATCGTCTTGAATTTAAAAATTCTCTCTAGTCACATGCTTTATGCATATTTGGTAAATAATTGATATTAAATTGCGAAGCTAAAAACAATTTCTTGGGCGCCAGTAATCGTCTCGGATTTTATTATAATTGGCATAACCGGATTTATTTACACAGTTCGCGGTCAAAAAATCTTAGGCTTATTGGTTGCGGCTGAGTAACATTTGTAAAGTAGTTGGCCCGAAACCTGAAAGAGAACGTTTGACCTTCCTGCAATTCAGCATTGTTATCTCTGTTCCAAAATTCACAGAATGTTTCGCCGACATTATTTCTGGTCCACACGGTCCAAACCTGGAAAGCGTATTAAAGTTTACTTATGATCATGTACTAGTTTTCGAACAGTTAATCAAACACACCCCAACTCCAGTGATTGGCTGGTCAAAAATTAATGCCATTGTCCACCCTTCTTTGGTTGTTGTAAACGGAACTACAAATGTAATATTTCCAAGCCAATTAAGCACACCCTCTGATTCTTTTCGGATGACAGATGAACAATCCAAAGCTGTGGATTGGTAGCAGAAAAACGCTAGAAGCAGCGGCGATATCGCTAATTTGAGATACATTTTTAGCTAACAGTTTAACTACAGGGAAAATGTAATACCTGCAAATTTTGAGCTTCCATTTTATAATAGTGGCAAACAAAGGAGTTACTGATTTGCGGTTGAGACGACTAGATTAGCAACTGGTCCCGAAATATTAACAATGACATGCTAGAATACGAAATCAAAAGGAAAGAGCCGCATAGATGTCATTAGACAATTGACATTATTAGCTCACCGTCTTCAGGATTGAATGATTCGTATTTTTTACATGAACAAACGTGGGTAAAGGCTGAGTTTGGTAATTTCCAACAGTCCTTCAAATTTAAATTCATGGTTTAACAATAGGAATGAATACAATTAACCAACTGATTAGACAGTCTGGCGTTACTGTCTGCAAAACTGTCAAACCACAACAGTCACGCTAATGTTATTAGCACACGCTTTAAATGACCCATATGTAGAGTAATCTAAACCATGTGGCCAGATCTGCTGTTGGGCGTGCTACAACAGATTCGTATTTTTCCGCATAAATGGTCCAGATTTCTGTAATTTGCTCGGCTTGTAAATAGTCATCTAATTTTAATCACTTATTTTATAATGCACAGATGCTAACTTTAATTAGCTCTGAACAAGTAATTTTTAGGGTATGTAATTTTATGCAATCCAATGATCCTCAGAGAAGAAGCACGGATTAGCATTTATGGATTTCATAAAAGGAGTTTTAGTGATAGCAATTCGTGGAATATTTTGCTTACAACGCATCGGATTTGTACCTTGGATACAAGAGACAAAATGTGACACATAAGTGGAAATACACTATTTTTAAATGCTAAAACAATGTGTTTCTTTGTTTATTTCATAGCGCTGCCATAAACCCCATTTTGACGATAAGGAGCTAAAGGGCAGAGGATTACAAACTCCAAAGGGTTGTATTCTAATTTTGACAATTCAAAATGACATACCTATATAAAGGGATTTTCAGTGTGGAATGAACAACATATAAAAAAGAACACAGTAGATAGATGAAGTATAACCATGGTGTTTTCAAAGTTAATTGCAGTAACCATTCTGGGTTAGTTAAAAGTTGAATACAATATGCATCGTTTTTTGAGCACGAAAAAACTAAATTTTAATATTTTACTAATTTGTTGTAGTTTGTCTTGGGCTACGTAGCAGCAGTAGTGCTGACCTTGGGGAAGGGTCATTTGTGTTTAAGGTAACTACAATCTGCCAAATTGATTTTTTTTAGAATTACGTTCGCATGTTTTCTAAATATGATTTTGTCTTTGCACACAAGATACCCAAACTTGATGCACAAGCTCGAGACGATTTAATTGCGACTGCCGTATCCGTGCAAAATTGTTGTCGAGCCAAGCACGGAGTGTCTCCCTTAAATTTAGATCCTATGGTATGAACCATGACTCATTTCTACTGACCAAATCGACAGTTTTTATATTTATCTTATATTTTTAGATAAGCGCAGTGAGTCAAGCGTGGGCTAACACAATCGCTCAGACTGACCATTTTGCGCACAGTGGTAACCGAAAGTATGGTGAAAATTTATTTGCTGCTTCGCCAATTTTGACCAGTGGAGCCACTGCAATATACAACTGGTACATTGAAATTAAAAACTACAACTTCCAGTCAGGGAATGGTACATCACCTTTGCTTTTGTTCCTTAATTAACATTACTCATATATAACTAGTGTTTAATTGGTATCTGTCCTTGCAGATCCCAACCTTGCTGCAGGACATTTTACTCAAGTTGTTTGGGCAAATTCCATGAGTCTTGGAATCGGGATAGCATCCAGCCAGAGGTGGACGTATGTGGTTGCCAATTACTTTCCACCCGGGAATGTAATAGGACAGTACTCGCAAAATGTTTTCCCACCTTTGTCAGGTGATGTTATTAGCGCATGCTTTCCTCCAGACTTCAATCCTACTGAATTTGATGAAGATCATATCCAAGTTCTGTAAAATATATTTGATGGTAACATCGAAATTCAATTAGTGAAAGCAAGACCAATCATTCGGTGTCGTTCAGCTATTTGTTCATGTACGTATATTTATTTACAACCATCCTCAGAGTACATATTAAAAATTTAAAACAATCCGTTGATAAAAATATTTATCTCTTGAACACGTCACGTTAGGCCAGAACAAATCCTAGATTTATTTTAGTAAATAAATTAAAACTTCAAAATATAAATGCAAGAACTTTGCTAATATATACGGGTATTAACGATGGGTTATGTCATGAGATTATGGGCGCAATTTTGGATCATTGTCTTCTCTGGTGAAATAGAGTACACGTTGTAGCTTGGTGTGTGAAATAGTGTACACGTTGTTGCTTGGTGTATACGTATGTAGTGGTGTAAGGATTTTTTGCGTTTTGACCTTTTTGGGTTCCACTTTTCTGCCACATTTCCAAACACAGGCAATGACAAACGACAAAAGAGCAGGTGCCAGTAGCCCGATTCCCAGACCCCTTGCCCAAATTGGCCAACAAACTGCAAAATAAAGCATAAAACTTTGTGAGTCTAAACTAAAGAAACCATTACTAAAATGTATCTCACGAGCAGAAGAAAACTATAACCAACTTCAAAACGTTTTTTACGCAATATTTTACCTGGAGATCTGGAGTCATAAATTATACTGTCATTCCAATCGCAGTCCAAACTCTTATTCCTGGAAACTTGGGAGAGTGTGTTCAGCACGGCGTATGACAAAATCTTGCCTAAATGTCGTCTTGAAGCACCTGAAAAGAATTGTATAATTAAAGTTTTCATGATTTTGTTTGTTAAAATACTTTTTTTGTGTGTGTGCTTGACTTGGAAATAGTGTAGAAATGCAAAAATTAAATTTAAAACATCGACGCACAAAACGACATTTAATATTTAAGCAGTAAGTTGGAGAAAAACACTTAAACCCAAATTCATACTAAAAGACATACCACACTGTTCCTCTACTCGATCCAATATGCAAGTCTCCAACCATCTGGTCGCACAACAGATAATTTCAGCCCCGATTTTCTTGTTATGCTTTAATCCAAAATGTAAGTTTGTCCCTAATACGCAGCTATCGGCGTTTTCTTTGAAAACACGTAGTACGCAAGATGTATCCTCAACAATGTCTGTGCTACTTGCTGGCAAAACGGATAGTAGTACAGTCAAATTTAAAAGAATGGAAGCTCGGCGGATAAACATTTTAAAATCTGAAAAATAAAATAAATTGAGATTGGATTCTCTAAAAAGTCTAACTCTATAAATCACACTTCTGAAAATCAGAATTCAAACAATGAGAACTCAAATTATAAACTGAGGAAATTTAATTGTTGTTCAGGTAGTACTCAAAATTAATACAGAAGTTAGTGGAATTCAAAGTGTTACAAATGCTCTTAAAAATGAATGTGGGCAAAACCGTGCACTTAATTCAGTCGTAGAATTCGTTTTGAGTACAATAATATGTGTGGGATAAGTTTGACAAACTAATGTCCGTTTAACACGAACGTCGCGACTTAGAGAATTGGAATGAGTGAACTTCCCTCCAGTAGGACCTGAGTAAATATTTTTATGTCTGTCCAGATACACAAACTTTTGTTTAAACTAAAGGCAGTACCAAAAGTCTTTTCTCATGCATGCCGCTAATACTCGTAATTAACAATTTCTATTGTATACTGCTACATTGCAGTCCATTTTATATAAACAAACATTAGACTTTGCTCAAGATTGGCTTCTTCCCCTTCGTCGCCAGTCGCCTTCCAAAATATTCTCCGAAACTACAATTAACACCAGTAGAAATTGTAGATTTTGTTTGACGAGACAACACCACCGTTAAGTTCTGAGTTCGGTCTCATAAACAACATCTCCTTCATTCCTACAATGCTGGATTTGCTCGGGATAAAAATATCCAGGCCAGGCCACTCCTATTTAAAATTGTTTTGTCTGAATGAATGGTTTATAAGAAGGATATTTAAGTTTACAAGAATGAGAGAGTGTGTATGATTCACTGCTTTTCTTCTCGCGAAGTGTTGACTAATTTTTACACTCCCATACGACCAAAAATAGATATTCTCAAATACTGGTATTTTGCAAGTGGGATTTATCCTATTTAAACGTTGGCGAATGACTGATTATGTATGCTGCCATAGCCTTTAACTCACAGTGAGAACAAGTGCAGAAATGCATCACAAATAACGTGTTTTTGATACTAAATTGTCTTATTAATGTGTTGCTAAAACTAGTTATTGTTGTTAAGTTATAGTTGTGTCAATTAAAAGGTGTTAAGTTTTCTCGCCAAATAATTAACGACAGTACTAATTATTTAGATGGATTGGTATAATTAAGGTATCGCATCACAAACCCATCAATTTCAACCCAGTGTTTTCTCACCGTCTCAGCTAACAACGGCAATTTAGCAACTGAATTTGATGGTTTATGAGTTTAGCCGGGAATATGTTAAAGGTTATGTATGTTAAAGGTTAGCCGGGAATAACTCGCATTGTGTTAAGTTTTGTGAGAAACAAAAGTTTCCAGACTCCAACTCAGTTGGACTTTAAAGTTGTTCGAAACGAGGTCTTTATTTCTGCTGCACAATTTAAAGTTTGTTATCCAACTCATATGTTCATTCGATTTACATATTTCAGTTTTCTGACTCAGGTTCTCCGGGAGTAGGTCCATCAATCACATGTGTGTCTGTCAAATAAATCCGGCATAAATTTGGATCTTCGGATCCGAAGCAGTCCGACGGGGCTTGTTCTAATTCTATTACTGTAACGTAATTTTGAAACGGGGCTGGTCTTAAGAGCGGCCCTGGCAAATAAAGAGTTTCCTGGGGTCCAACCACCGGCCAATATTTGCCAAGACTGAATCCGTTTATTGATATCATTCCCTGCAAGGCAAAATAAATTAAGCATTCATCATAATTAATTTAACGTTAATTAATTAAATCGTGCATAAAGAAGTTTTACTTTTGTCCACCCATCTAGTCTCACGAACGTATCTAATGGTACACTGGAATTGCTCGGTGGTAATGTAAAATTCCCAACAAAGATGCCAAATCCTGGGCCGTTAATTTGTGGGGTTTTCCAAATAGATTTTGCTGATAGATTCGATTGACATGCTGTTTGTGCTAGTTTATTCAATGTCTTCCAGTTCGGACTAAATGGATACATCTTCCAGTCGTAAATTCTGTATTTTCCAAGTGTTACAACTTCGCTGAGTCCCTGTTAGTCCAAGTTAAAGCAAATGTATATGTTAACTGCCATTTTATTTAATTATAGTTTAATAAATTATTTGAACAAATTGGTCACGTTCTGCAACCATGTGATTTTTACACTCTGATTTTTCAATAACGCTCGTCACTTGACAAAGAATGCTGTCAAGATAAGAAAAATCCTTCTTAACATTTTAGTAGTACAAAAAATATTATACCTTCCATTCACCCGTTTTATGACCCACAGAAGGTCGACCTTGGTTCTCCACTAATATCGAGAGGATCTGACCTTGCTTTGCAAAAATAGGCATGGAGAGAATACTTTCAGTTCGGGAGAGAATTCCAACGAATGCCTTTTGAAGATTAGATTAAAATGATTCAAATTAAATCCCTCTACATGTGCATTTGATGAATGCTGTGTAGTATATATACATACTTCGTCAATATAAACATAAGCCCTGTCCCGTATTTCGGATACAGACAACAAAGCTGGATCTGCCGTCCGGACTGTAATGTTAGTCGAATAAAGAACAAATCCAGAACCGATTTTCAAGGCTTCAAAGGTCAGCGGTACTCGCCTGAAAGTTCAATGAAATTTAAACTCTAATATGAATTTATTACGGCAATGTCCATAACAAATGTACCATTCCACACTTGATGAAAACAATCGAAGAAACTCTTTGTTATGAATTCCGGTTAGTTGAAAGAGTGGCACCAAACCATACGCCATTTTCTTGGAGAAAACTGGGTCTTCGTCTGGAACTTTCTTGTACTGTAAATACGGAATACAGAATTTTGAAATTGAAGATAAATTTTTAATTAGGAGATTAATTCACTTTTGCGATGAGATTCTTGATCGCAAAATATTTGAGAGTTGGATCCCGAGCTTCATTCAAAGGTGCATCGTAGTCGTAGGAAGTTGGGCATGGATCAAATCCAGACCGGTTCCCATTCTGCCAAGTATTAGATCCAGCTCCGAATCCAAAGGAAGTCCCTCCGTAGAACATGTAAATATTTACACTGGCTCCGACTGCCAACATGCTGTTCAGTGTTGAAAGGATCGGCGCAATTTCTACTTTCTCGTGCGGATTTCCCCAAAAGTCGAGCTGAATTCGAAACACTAAAACGTGAATCACTCAAATTTGCTAGCAAAAGAAATGAGCACTTACCCAGCCGGGATAAAATTCTGAATTCACTAATGGGCCCCCGTTTGAGTAGCGGCGTTGATTATCAAATGACGTATTTACCATTACAGGACCACCTACATACAATATTAAGAATAAAAATTAATATTTTGTTTAATTTTTTTTCAATTTAATAAATTCTATCGCTGAATTACCTGCTCCAAAATCTACCGTTGGGAAAACGTCTGGAACCATCCCACAGTGGATCTGACCTGGTCCATCTGTTGTAAATAACAGTACGTCGTTTCCCAAATGAATTCGAATCAGATCACGTAGAAAGGTTGGATATTCGCTATCACAACTGAAGCTACCGTATTCATTCTCAACCTGCTCATAAATTACACAAAGAGATGTAATATAAGATTAGAAACAGATCCTGCAAACAATAACAAGGCAAAATGAACAAATGAAAATATAAAATCCGTTAGATTAACTTGTAAAAGATAAAATGCTAGGATCTCAAAATAAGAAATAATGTCAATAAAACTAAGCGCTATTGTTGTTGTTGTTAGCGCAAAGTTCAATTAGTTCTAAAAATATCACCTGAATCATGATGATTGGACCACCATTGGAGTACAGGTACGGTTTTAGTAGAGGAAGGAAGAAGTCAAACCATTTGGACACGAAGTACACATAATCTGTAAGACGACATTACATAAGTGTAATAGTTTCTCAAACATTACACGTAAATCGCATTTGTTAAATTTAGATTCCCACCCAAATCCTTTGTCCTCAAAGTCATGTTTGCCTTTTGCCAAAGAAGCCACGGTGGAAAGCCACCCTAATTCAAACCACAGTTCTAAGCTAAGTATACTGGTTTGTTATGCTTTATTCATTAATTTAAATGAAATTTTAACCAACCATATCTCTCTCCGCATCAATGAATGGACCAATCCGAAGAATTACGAGTAGGTCGTTTTTCTGAGCTGTGGTAAAGAATTTAAAAATATCCAAATTCCCTTTAAAATTGAAGGCTTCTTTGGGTGTCGGCTGATGCGAGGCCCATTCAACGTACCTGTAAATCCAATATAAGAAAACGTATGAAGGCATAATCTAAAAATTTGAAATGATGGCAAGACTGAATTTTTCTTACGTTTGAACGGCGTCCAGCCCAGCCAAACGAAACTTTTTCAGAACGTCATCCCAATGTTCGGGAATTGATCGAAAATAATGAAATGAGCCTACGATTGTGAAAACCGATATTAGACTATATTGATATTTGAGTCTCAAATTTTGATACTCTCATGATATTAATTGATGATATTGCAATCACTACCGGAGATGTATTGAAATGGAATCCCATCCTTCACAAATGTGCCTCTGTTATAATCAATGGTAAAACTTCGGTTTTGACAGCTGCCACTACCAATGAACAATACAATTAATGCAGTCACTGCTAAACCACATCGTATGGTGTTGTGCGAATCCATGAATTTCTCCATTGTCATTTTAGCTAAATATTTAAGCTAGATTTTCCTTAATTACAACTGTTTATTTAAAACTGAGATTATTGTACTAAATACAAGACAAAATAAACTCTGCAAGCAGAGATCGAAAAGAGCAGCTGCAAAGCTATCAGACACATTCACACAACTTCCATCAAACCCCACAACACAAGCTCCATGAAATCCCATCCTCTCCTCAGC
>JAAXYW010001289.1:0-23095 GCA_036851895.1 Orthonychiurus folsomi
TGCACAACATATTGAACATAAAAAACAAGTTTAGCGTCCAAAACTGAATTTTTGAGGAACGTTTTAAAACTGGTCTTTATAGGCCGCCACACCCTCTGTATTTTCTAGCATTATGTTCTTATTTATGGCAGATAATTAGTTCTTAAGACTTGCAATTGCGTAAACATATTTATATTTTTTCATTTTATTTCACTCATTTTTGCGGCAGTGGAGTTTGAGTTATAATTTGGCACTATTTTGTCAAAACCCGTCTTCTGCATACGCAATGCACGCACCCGACTTTCTCCGCTACAAATCTGCACCCACCCATGCTCGCCGTGATGATCGACCCATTCGCCTCGCACTCCCTCCATGCGCTTTCACCCTACTTTCTCCCATTTACGTTCGGATTACGACAACGTGAGGAGTCGTCGTCGTCAGCTGCCGCTCCCGCCGTCCCGCCCAAAGGTTCCTGGCCTGTCCCGCCGCCGTCGTCGTCAACAATGGCCCAATTACCTCGCCCATCAGTCCAGCAAATTGCATCCAATGTTTGGCTCACCCTGAGAGAAACGGTCACGAATTGTTGTCACAAATTAAGCAAATCTGGTGAAAATATTAATTTTGCTAAGAAAAAGGGTGCGGGGGGTGAAAATGAATTGCAGGATTTCGGATCTATTAGTAAACCCAGTTTTGATGACGGAGGAGGAGGAGTCGATGAGTTCGGCGGCGGGTCAGGGGACAAAATCACGGAATGGCAAGCTGGCTGGAATGTGACGAATGCGATTCAAGTAAGTTTAACATAAATTGATAGTACAAATTGACTAGTAATATTCTAGAATCTTTTATTTGTCCCAAATTATAATTCTAGGGCATGTTTTTGGTCTCCCTTCCGTATGCTGTCCTTCACGGGGGATATTGGGCCATTATTGCAATGATTGGAGTAGCTTACATTTGCTGCTATACTGGGAAAATCCTCGTGGAATGTTTGTATGAGCCGGACAGCAATGGAGTTTTGGTTCGCGTGAGGGATAGCTACGTGTCAATTGCTAAAGTTTGTTTTGGGGAAAGATTCGGACCCAAAATCGTGAATGCGGCCCAATGCATTGAATTACTCATGACTTGCATTCTGTACATCGTCCTTTGTGGGGATTTGATGGTCGGTAAGTATTGGGTTTTGAAAATTCGCTTTTTGCATTGGTTTTGCCATATATTCTTTGTTACATTTCTATTGTTCTCATTTTTTGACATCAAATTGTGCCAAAAAGTAGCCTAATTGTAAAAATAAATACGAAGAATTTATAATTTGTGTATGTACAGGTACATTTCGATCGTATCCAATTGACTCACGTTCTTGGATGATGCTGTGTGGGATTCTCCTAATCCCTTGTGCATTTCTAAAGAATCTTCACCACGTGTCAACCCTGTCATTCTGGTGTACAGTTGCCCATTTTCTCATCAATCTGATTGTGGTCGCGTACTGCTTGTCTTGTATTGGGCATTGGGGTTTTGGGGAAGTTGCTTTCACTTTAGATTTGGATACTTTCCCCATCAGCCTCGGCATCATTGTATTCAGTTACACGAGTCACATCTTTCTCCCCACTCTGGAAGGGAATATGCAGGAGCCAGAAAAATTTGGGAAAATGTTGGATTGGAGTCATATCGCAGCCGCTGCTTTCAAATCCGGGTTTGGATACGTCGCTTTCCTCACTTGGCAGAAATCCACATTACAGGTATTACAAAAAAAATGAAAATGGGGCAATGTAAGAAAATCTTCGTTCGATTTGGAAAATGTTTCTGTATTTTGAGACCTTAAAACTCAGAGGTCAAAGGTCAAGCCCACTAGTGCTAATGTTGATGTCCATTCATAATTTTCCAGGTGATTACAAACAATCTTCCAACATTTTGGAAAACCATCGTCAATTTCATCCTAGTTTTAAAAGCCGTGCTATCATATCCACTCCCATACTACGCTGCAGTGGAGCTCCTGGAACGCGTCTTGTTCCGAAAAGCCGAAGTTTACAAAGTTTGGGACAAAGAACAAAATCTGACGGTCACCGGCTGTGTATTCCGTGTAACTGTCGTCCTCGTCACAATCCTAATGGCAATCGGTATCCCTCACTTTAGTATTTTGATGGGTTTCATTGGGAATTTTACGGGAACGATGCTGAGTTTCATTTGGCCATGTTATTTCCATTTGAAATTAAAAGGGGATCAGCTCGTTTGGCAAGTCGTAGCATTTGATTGTTTTATTATTTTTATTGGGGTTTTATTTGGGGTGATTGGGATCTACGATAGTGGGACAGCCATGTTTGAGGCGTTCTCTTTGGGTTTACCGTTTTAAATTAATATAATACTTGTTATGTAGGAAACATTGAGGGGTTTTAAGTTAAAGTTTATTATACTTGCAAAAACATATCTTTAAAGTTAGTTTGTCGTAGTGCCGAATTAAGATGTAGAGCAGAGTAGCTTTGTTCGCGCGGTGTAAAATGTGTAGAAAAATTCGCAATTGTGAAAAGTCTTCCAAGCTAACACAATGGTTACAAAATAGTTTCAAGAGTCGTGATGTGAATTGACAATAATGTCTTCCAATAATATAGACATTTAGACTAATTTAGGTGTAAGAACAGTCTTCCATTGTTGATGTGCTTTAACAAACAAACACATGTCTTCCAAATATTCTGCGAAATTGCAAGTCTTCCAAGAAAGAACGAATAAGCTTTGTCAAATATTGTCAATAAATGTAATCATTACGTTAAAAATAAAACTACACTTGAATGTTAAAGGCCTGGCCTGGTTGCTCTATTTGTAGATATTTCTAGTCTTGTGGTGATCGATTGATTTGAGTAATTTGTGTTATATTTTGTCGCGCACACGTCTGAGTAGAATATACCGTGGATTATCACAAACCAAGTGCTTGCGCCATTATTGCATTGCCTCCAAAAGTAGAAGAAAATCTAGATGCATTGCTGAACCAAAATTATCAGGTAGGGGAGAGTGGAGACTATTTAACACGGGACCATTGTTTTGTAACACTACTGACCCGCATATGTAGTACAATGAACCGATCCAGCCCAATTTTTTTGTAGGTCACTATTTAGCATGGGTGTTATAACTGTCTTCGGCATGGGGACAATGAACAGAAATTACAGTGTTGGTTTGAATTGATTTGCAAATTAATCAACGACGGTATTGGCAATGTGTGATTTTTAGTTTGGTCGAGCGGTTAGGCGGCAAAAGCTCCGTAGCGTTACAGGGTTACACAAGTGCCCCCGGTCCCACCTATCCAAAATCAATACGATTCGGCGCGATTAAAGGTTCAGATCGCAAATGGCAGCCCCCTTTAAACAGGGAACCCTGACCACTATTTGAGATTTATTTACATTGCATTATTATGGGCAACATGCCACTCTGCACATCCAGCGATATTGCTTGCATTTCGAATGTGCGCGACCTTATAGGATACTAAATTCTGCTTATACCGATAAAAATCTATTTAGCATTATTTTCAAGGTTCTAAATTTGTAGGCTTTGGTAAACAATGCTTTAAAAAAGTAGCAAAGTCGTAATTTATTAGGATATAAATATTATGCAAGTTGCATGGTCACTAAATCAAGTTAACTGTCCAATTGGAATACTTGGCTTCAATTTGGCGGGCAACTCTCCAAGCATCTGCACGTCCTAACGATAACATATCTGACGACATTTCCAGGGTGCGAAGATTCGGCATGTATTTATTGTACATGTCCAGCCTCAAAAATTTCTGTAATATTGGGAATTCCGATTCAACAATATTCTTTGGGCAAATCTTTTATTGTGTACAGATAATGTTAAATGTTTTACCTTGGTAAAAAATTCAGGATCGGAATGATTATTGAACTCCAATTGAAAGCAAGGGTTTCCCTTTCCTTTCTTACGGGATGAAATCTTGATTTTTTCCATGGCTGTGAAACATAAAATATAAGTCAGAAAATCATCAAAGTAACCACCATTGTCGCTCTTACCATTCAGCACATGTGCGGATCCGCACTCAGCAAAATGGCATCCATTCCTCTCCGTGAATTTAAAGTCTTTGACCTCAGTCATTCCCATGTCACCAAACAATTTCGTAACGGCGGTCTTGACATCTCCTATTGACTTTTTAGTCAGAAATCGATCCAAAGGAATAGTTCCGGATTGAAGATCCAATCCATGCAGCACCTCTCCCAAGTAGTCCACTTCACAGTTTGGAATTTTTAATTCTTGGAGCCACTTTGCGGACTCTGATTCAAGGATTGCCGTAATGACTCGTTTCATGTACATCTCGTGGTTTGGGCCAAATCCAACCATAGCCAGACACAATTGAGAGGTGTTCGGGAATCTTCGAAAAAGGTCATCCACAAAGGCAGCAACATTGGCAGTGCTCAAATTGGGGATTGACAAGGTTCCATGTACATCTTGCACATGCAAATTCAAATTAATATCCTCGACAGTAGAAAAACGGACACTGTCATCCCAATACAGGCCAAATGGGAGGGTCACGGATTTCAACGACGGAAGAGATTCGGAGTTTACGCTAATCTGGCTAGTTTTCAGGTGGATGGGATGCTGCATGTCATCAAGTCCTTCTGACGAGTACATATTCAGATACTCAAGGTAAGGCAAGACTGGCAATCCGAACCGTTCATTGTCAAGTGTTTCGTAATCTTCAGTATGATATGTCAATGCCTTTAAACTTGGGGAGAATTCCTCGAGCAATTCGGTCGTAGTTCCTTTTTCATTGTCCAGATCGATTTCAAATACTTCAATTTTGGGTTTAATGGCCGGCCTGGATTTTATTTGAGCCAGCACTAGCTCGGAGATACTCTCATTCTGGATTTGGTCTAACCAACCAAACCTGAGAGATTTCAGGTGTTCAAACGGGATCTTGAGTACAAGCCCATCCGCAGCATTGAATGAATTATTATTGTATTCGAAATCTTCCAGCACTGGACATTTTTCCATTAGATTTGAGAAAAAATCCAATACCCGTCTAGCCCGTAGTCTTTCATCTAGATCCCACGGTTCACCGTCATACGTTGTAATAAGTGATTTCAATTTGGGGAAGGACACACAGGGACCCATTGGTGCTGAAATGAAGGCATTTGGGGACAATTTCAAAGATACAAGTCCAGACGCTGCTTTCTCCAGAACAGAAACACCCACTCCCCCCAAACTGTTACTAGGAATCAACTGTAGCTCATTAATGGATTCTGGACCAGCCAATCGAAGAAGTGTGTTCACGTTCACAGCCATTGATCGCCAATTTATGTGACCTTCCCCGGAGGTTTTGAATGGAAGTGGAATTTGAGCGGAGCTGGTCCTGCAGAACTTGATATAGTCTGGTAGACTGGAACAATTCAACTTTTGCACATGTCCCGACTTCCTCAGATGATATAAGGCTTGTTCGTTCCAAGAATCAGATACCAGTCGGCAATTCAGCAGATCCTCCTTTCCCAAATTGGAAAATATATTCCTTACCACCTGTTAAAATGATTCGACTCATTTAATAAATGTTTGAGGTATAACAGGAAATATTTGATATAAGAGACAGAAACTAAAGTGTTATACAATTATATAATTAACTAATAAACATTGCACAAAAGTAGCACACAACTTTGCTGGTCTAAGCCCAAATAATTAATATTTAGAATGTTGACTTTAATGGTATCATAATTACGTCGTCCGGAAGTAGTGGGATTTCTTTCACCATCACCGAGTCAATACACATGACGGCAGGACTTGGGATGGAATCTTCTTTGCCTGCCATTCTCTACCCGCTCCACATTAAATGCCCGATGCTCCACTGCACTGTTGTATTGCTTATAATTAATTACACGATTCTGTTGAATTGAATGAATGAATCCTCGAAAACAAGCAAATCTTCCGTGTTTGTCAGTTCTGTCCAAAAACGGGCCAGTGAAAGGAAGTGTCTTTTGCTTTCCGCGCCACATTCACCAAATCAAGCCGGGAGGAATGCGAGTGGCCAAGCAGCATTGCATTGCACTCAATGCAAAATTCAATGCACGTATTGTTTGGTTTGGTTTGGTCGCTATTTTATTGCCCGACTCACGAATTCAAAACCAGAAACTATGACTATTTCTGACTAACATTGGAGTTAGTAATTAGTAAATAATACAAGATGACAAAAGATACTACTTCACTAACTTCACAGTGTGCTTACAATGTTCAATGTTCCTGATAAACGGTGTTTAAGATATCCTGTGCCTTATTCTTGATCGGTGAGACTAACATTCAAACAAATAATTGTTCTTGATACTCCTCCAGTCCTCCACCATTGCTTTATAATGGCATTTAAGAAAATCCAATATTTATTTCTACATATGGTGTATGGTGTTGGTGTAGTAAATTTGTACATACTCATAATTTTACTATAGTTCACAAAATTTGGCTTCAACTAGGAGAGCTTGTAACACTAAGCATAAAGGAGTCAAAGAGAAAATGCCAAGCATTCAACTGCTGCAGCATTACTACCAGGTTAAAGAGCTGATCCGAGTCACAAATGACATCTTGGGGCCCGTTTTATTTATAGCTGTGATATCATTTTTGCCATTTTATCCAGCCCGGGCTGGAGTTATATTGTCAAATTGGAGCACTTTTGAAATTGTGTTTAAAGTTGCGGGATGAGCTTCGCAGCGCTATACAGCATCATGTTCTCATCTTAACTTGCATATTAATTCAAAGGCTAGTTCACACCCTACAATAATAATACTTTTATATGTGAAACACATTTTGAGTTTGAGCGGTGTTCAATTTAAGCAGGGGAATTTGATTTCGACCAGACTTGGTTTCTTGGGTACGACGTATTTGCCATCCCTGCATGACCTTGACATGTCATCAAATCATATTTTCATATTGCTCTCAAATGCGGTGGTAGTGGTGTATACTCAATTATGTATGGGTTTTGGGAAAGTGAGTTCAGCTAGCATGCAAAAGAATTGTTGCTTTAAAACCTTAAATTAATATAACATTCAAGCCTATTCCATTGCAGATGCTTAGGTTGCTTTTACCATAATACAATTTTTGCCGGAGAAGGCCACTTTGTAGGAACATTTTACCAATATTACATCAAGATATCGTGTGGGATACCCGCACTTGTTCTTTTTTGATTCACCAGGAATAATAAACTCGATCGCGTAATCAATTCGACTTAAAAACATTTGATCGGGTACGTGCGTCTTGTTTCCCCAGATGCAAAGTTATGCAGAAAAGTGTTAAGCAAATCAAGGGGATGAAGTCAGTCTTTCTGTGTTGAGTAGAAGTGCTTGCATTAAATCGTTGTTTGGCTATTTCGTCTGCATTTCAGAGACTCGAATAAAAAGAAATGGCAAGCTCAGTTCAAGGAATTTTCCCCCATTGGACTTCGGAGACGGACAGACAGAAAATACGATCGTAATACATATTACATGTGCCGTATGCTAAAGCATATGCGCTCGGTAATAAAGACAACAATTATTGAAATTCATTTTTATTTAAATTACCCATTATATTGCAGCAAATGTAATCACGCTACATAACAGCACTTGTAAATGCACTCCCTCGTCAGAGGTTAAACTTTTTTTCATGTGAATTTCAGAAGAGAAATTTACGCAGGCTGACACAGAAATTCACACAAGCACACGTGTAAACAGAATTGGAATAAACTTGACATAATTCACAGCATTGAATGCCTTATGACTGTTTTCAAGTGCAGCCCCTCAAAAAATGTCATTTCACAAAGTAATTGCGCGGCACTTTATTGTAACTGATAACTTTAAAGTTGCGCAGAGCCCTCGAATTGAATCATTATGATTGCATATGTTATTATTGTGCTAGAAGCCTGCAAATGAACAGTTTAAAAATTAAGGTTTTCAGTATATTTCCATAAGAATTTTGACTCTAGTAAATTACCGTCCCAAGGAAACTGTATGTGATGGTAAAAAGTCGGCCGCCCTTCAATGCAAGATTACAATTTTCAATGTCCAGAAAATGGGCGATTGGAGTATTTGATTTATTTTTAGCAGAAAGCATCCATATTTTTTATTTGACTAATCTGAAATTTGAAATAATGATAACATTTGGCAATACTAGTACTGCAATGCTAAACGGATGCTTACCTGATAGTGTGCTTCAGCAGAAATGACAAAAGGAGAAGCAAATATGACAAAATAAATCGCCATCGAAATTTGAAAGTTCCAATTCCTCGAATCAAAGACTTGTACAACCCGCACTCCACAAAATGTTACAAGGGAAAGAAATACCAGGAGATAAAAAGGCTCGAAGAAATTGTTTAATCTGTTAATGATATTTCGTGACTGGTAGTAGCAATCCAACACCTGAAATAGATCATAGCGTTTAAAAGTGCATTTTCTAAACACCTAGTTCAAGTAAACGCACTTTTGGTTCAAATCCATCGTCCAAAGGCACAGGATGCATTTCCAGTTTTTCTTTAAGTTTATATCCAGAATCCAAAGCTACAAATGAACTGATTATTGTGAGAGTCGTCAGCATATCTTCAAGAAGCCATTTATACAATCGGCTGACCAAAAAAGTTCCAGAGCCAACCGCAAATTCAAGCGAAAGATCACTGGAATAATATTTACTAGCATTTTGCATTAACGGTACACTGGAAAACATGGCTCCAAATATTCTGTCTGAAATTGTTCGAAAATTTGTTTCCAATTTTAAATTTCTGAGATCCAATGAAAACATCCAGGAAAGGAAGGCCAGAACACTGAACGTAAAAACAAGTAGGATCGATGCAGTTATTCGGTGTTCCACCTGAAATAAATTGTTATAGTCAAGATTCCTTGACAACAAGTTGTTTGTTGTCAAGGAATTTTGGTTATAGTGACATTTAAAATTAAAATAGCATGTCATGTAATGTTTAAATACGAATAAAACTTTACTTTTTTATTTGACTTGGGCCCCGGTTCGCCAAATATTGCAATGATGTCCTTACGCTTGCACCAAACAGCATAGAAAAACATGATGGGCATAATCGGGGATTTTGCTGTATCCAAGAAAAGCAGAAAATTGGCTGGATCTTTACGAACGTTGCCAGAAAATGCGGACCATGTTTCAAGAATACCAGCACAGCAAATCAGGACTTGCACAATTATGCACAGTGCCTGGGTGATCAACAAGAAAACTGCAAGATTAATGGATTACAATATAATTACACTACACAATAATAATAAAAGTTACCATTTGCACGGTATTTGTTGATATTACATAAGTATTCTTGCATTTCTCGACTTTGAAAGGTACTAATAGAATATAGTAACAGAATCTGAACCACGGATGGAAATAATCGCACAAATCTGATCCCAATTTTGAACGTTCTTCTTGTTCTACTACGCCTGCATCAGGATTTATGATTTGCTTAGGGGTTAAGAACGGCAAAACTGGATTCAAATTTTCATTTTTACATTTTGCAAAAATTGAATTCACTCTCGATTTCATTTTTAATTTCTGGAAGGGATTTAATAAGAAAACGTTCACATTTGTTGTGCAATGCAATGCATTTGTAGGTTCTTCTATCTTAATGAAAGCTTGGATGTACATGTAGCAGTATTTCCTTTAAGAACTTTCCTTTTGGCATTTATTGACAAGTAGGGCGTCGGAGGCAGTTACTACAAGTAACAAATTGCATGGAAATTTTGGGTGTGCCAATTGAATAATATTTGCATATGGTATTAGTATTAAGTATGTACCATATGAAATTCATGTGTGTTTAATAATATAATTAACAAAATCGTCCTTCGTTACCTTACAACTATAACTAATACACTCAGTAGTTTCTGGCCATGTGGGTATGCTTCTAAAATATTAAATACACTCACAATAGATATTGTAAATTGAAATTTGTTTATTTCAAACTGACATCAAAATCTAAGCAAATGAAAAACGTGAAGTATAATGTTTTGCGTTGTTTGACACAAAAGCCCACATCAATTCTTGAATTGGAAATCCGCGACCAAAGGAACATGATCCGAGGGTGAATAGTAATTTGGTAAATTGAGAGCATTGAGGTCAACTCGGCAGATCCGTGCCAATTCCTTCGGGGTTGCTGGGGGATAGCTTTCCACTAGCCGAAGAGCTGACTCACTGAAAAAGATGTAGTCGATACACTCCATGAACCAGGACACGATGTTGGTCAGTTCATTGTTCGGAAAGGCATTTCGGAGCTTCAAATTGTGGCTGAAAGGAATTCCACCTTCTACTGCATCTGGATCGCCAACTATATTTTGCAACAATGAATTTTACATGAGGTAAATTTACACACATTAATTTTAAGACTTTAATCCTACCTGGAGCCCAGTCCATGTCATTAGCTTGGATTTCACCAGAATTCAGAAGCCTCACTGAAGAAAATTGTGGTGGGCAATTCATATCACCGGAAAAGAGCACAACCACTTCTTGTTTTGGGTAATCCTTGTTGAGCTGTGCAATCTTGCTATGAATAAAACTGAGGATGGTCATTGTCTGCAAGAGCCGGACGTGATCTGCGTTCGGCCTGGAGTAGATATGGGAATTGCCTGAAATGTTAATATTTTGTCACATTAATTTTTAAGTTTTAATGTTATTCAGTGCTAAATTGTCAATAGTGGTGCTTGTACTTTACTTACACACAAGGAGTAGTTTTCTTCGTCCCAAAGATTCCCGGGTTTGCAGAACAGAGAACTGAGATATGTGTTTCAGCTTATCAAATCGGGTTTTCATGGATTCATTCAATTTGTTATAAAAGTCCAGTTCCTTGATATAGTCGGCCAGCACCACGTTCTCGGATTCTAGGAATTCAAACTTCTCAGTATTAAAAAATGTTGCTTGGCCGTCCCTAAGTGGTTTTTCGTTCAACTTCACGCAAATCCGACCGTCCAGCCCACATTCTTGGGTGAGAAACGGAAGCAAGTAGTTCTACATCAAAATAATTGCAATTAGAGAGTACACATTATTAAATGGTAATAATTAATTTGAAATGTTTACCTCATAATGGCTCTTTTCGATTTCCTGGACACTGATGATATCCGGATTATATGCCTTCAGTTCTGCTGCTATCATGGGAAGTCTATATTTGATTTTGAGTGATTCCTTTGGGCTGTATTTGAATGTCCCTTCCGTTGCTAATAAATCCGCTAAAATATTGTAGTGAACCATTCGAAAAGTGGCGGGGGCCTTTGGTTTGAGTCGGCGGGCCCTTTCTTGGGATATAATTTCTTCAAATGGGACGGGAGGTGGCGCCAGGGGTTGTGTTTCCTTCCAGAAATCTACACCAGCCTTCGTTTTCCGTCCATTAGTTTTGGGGAAACACGTGAGTCGGATGACTGCGCCGTTCAAATCATCCCCGGGAGTGAAAGTCCGAAGTGGTCCCTTTTCCTCGGTTCCTTTGCACAAATGCAATTCTTCGGATTCCTTGGTTTCAACGTATTCCCACGTGTATTTTGAGTCCAAGGCAGAGAATGCGGCGTTTCCATGCACTTTGTATGGGAAAAGTGGGAAGTCAATGAGGGGATTATTAAAGAAGTCGATGGATGTGACTTTTGGCACCGACATTTTGACTTGTCAATCAATTTGGAATTTGGATGAGTAATTTTGACGTACTTTTAATTTGGAATGAACGGAATTTGCAAAATTTTGACTGAAATGGCGACGGTGAGTCGCGCGCGCGCCTGTCGGCGTCAAGGGAAATTTGTTTGGCAAAATATCGATCCATTTGATTTTGTGGAATCTCATAGCAACGTGTACAAAAAGCGCACAGATATGCTTTAATTGCATTTTATTTGAAAATAATAAAATTTTACAAAAAAGAGTGCCAAATCAAAAAAAAAATGCATTTGCAAATCAATAATGTGATTTATATGTACATACTTGTATACCTAACCGTGCGAGTTCACATTTCGCATGCAATTATTTTTGCAACACTCGCAGTAGAGATGCAGTAACGTATTATGTGCAGGTGCGCATTGCATTTGCATTGCATTCGTTTAACAGCTGCTTTGGCATTGGCAGCATATTTTTCATTTACATTAACTGGTGAGCCTTGGAAATGAACTGTAGCTTCCGTTTTCCTCTTCTTCGTTTATAAATTAACAATTAAGTGATCGTTTTTCCAACAAGGCGTTAGCAAAAAGCCATATTATTTTGTATTACTTCCCCAAGCGCGTTTATAACACACCATTATTGCGTTGGCTCTAATTGCATATGAATTATCCGGAACCATTTCAAATGCAAAGTGGAATGCCAGGAAATTGTGTACTTTTCGTGCATAATGCAAATGTTTAGCAAAAACTTGTATTAAACAAGAACTTTAAAAAACGTATTTTATTATAGCCAAGTCAAGATCATATTCATTATAGTTAACTACGGAGTTTATCTCCCATCTGGTCCGTTCAATTCTAACAGTACAAAGTGCAAATGGGAGGATTTGCCCTTATTAAAAAAGTTATTTATCTATTTAATGAACTGGTGTTATATTGATCGAAGTTAAGAATCTGAAGGGAAGTTATTAAAGCACATTGCTTGGTACAGGTGACTACTGGTTAAAATGTAATGCACGTCTTATTATAGCTACCACCCGGCCAGATTTCTCACCATTATTAGCATTTGGATATTATCAAATCCTGTAGTCGGTCACACAAAAATTTCCATGTTCTGCTAAAGTTCACACTTACATACTTAGACGGAAATAATATAACATTATACAAAATTCTCTTGGGATTTCATACACCGCAAAACAAACTTTTGGCACAAAAACTCGAATGTGTGGGAAAATGTCGGTGTGAAGAGCAACTCTGTTGACTGGTTGGTTTTACTTGGAAGCTCGTATTTGATTGCCTTGAACCCACGGAACTTAATTAATTGCAAGTAATAAATCACAAGTAATGTAATGAATCACCATGTTTTATTCAGTAGTGACATGACATTAGTAGACCGGACCTACGGTACGCACATTCATCCTGGGAAATAATTAAAAGCTTTGTTGAGTCAACTTTAATCTTAATTTTAATGAATTTAAATGAATCATAATGCAAAATATTGTACCTCAATAGTGAAAATGACGATATTGCCATTAATTGTTAAAAAACTCACCGCCATCTCATCTTACTATTAACTCTCATGCGCGAGCGAACGTGTAAAAAGTGGTTTATTGGGATGTTTATTATTTATTACTTGATGCGTGTAATTAGGAATTGATTACGCACTTCCTAATTGCACTGCACTGCACTGTCTAGCTCAGGAAGTCATGTTTACAACACAAATTTCATCTTCATACTGGCCACGCACACTTTCGTCCGTTTGGTAAACAAACTTAATTCCACTAAATTGGTTTGTTTACATTTTTCACATACCCAAATGCTAATTCCTCTTAACAATCACCTGACTAATGTAATGCATGTCAAATTGTAATTAGAATTTGCGCATTCCCAGAGTTATCCGCGGCTCGGCCAGGAACGGAGTTGAGGTATGGAGTGAGGGTAGATGGGGTCGGATTGGGAGAGAATGTACAAATCGAGATCATACTTCAAAGGATCATTTCTTTAGTATGAATGCTCAAACCCTTAGCCAAATCGGCGAAGGAACAAGCCACGGTGAGGAGAAATAGCCTCGTTCTCTGAGCGTGAGATGGGCTCTGTTCTGGTCTATTTGACCGGAGCGGGTCTACCATGACCGTTCCTTGAGAATTTCGGTTCTCGAGGATGGGAACGACGCATTCTGAGTGGTGTTTCTAACTAAAACAAAGAATAAATCCAACAACACTTGTTTTAAAGAACCATACTTTGGATGGCGTACAGAATTGCTATTGCAGGGTACAATAATGGTAAATCACTTAAAGTGGTTTAATTAATTTACTAATAAATTAATACATGTGCATATCTACAACGCCTCATGTTATGTAGTCCACGAAACTTAACCTCAATGAATTGGACACCGTCGTATTGCCAAACCCTCATTCAAGTGGGTTGCCGTACTTGCTTAGCTTTGAGCAGTTCTATCATTGACCAGGTCGCTTCGCTTCGCTCAGCGCCTGCCCATACGAGATTGGGTTTCCCAAGGGCGTAAGCTTCAAAAGTTTAAATTTTCAAAAACCCGCGAAACCCGGCAAATACCAAAAACTCATAAAATCCTTTTATCTCGTATAATCAGTTCGCTTTGCTTTTCAACTCACAATGGAGTCGTGGGACATGCGCACCACAGATTGGGTGGAGACCACTATGGGGAGAAAGACCATGGTCTAGAATGGTACTGTGCCAAATATTACGCCTGCGAAATCATATCTCGATTTTTGGCGAATTTTTGAAATTTTGCATTTGTCATGTCATGTAAAAGTGCATGGGAAATTGCACGTAAAATTTCGAGTTTCACGTAGAGTTCCGAGTTCCCACCTTCTCTATTTTCTCAAAAATGACAAAAATTAAAGTTTTGCTTTTTTTGACGGATAGCTACTCGAAATTGTTATGAAGGTTCAAGGCCTTGCTGAAAATTAAATTATAATGTTAAATATTCATATGCTTTGGATATTTCTCATTAAAAGCCAAAGAGGCCGGCCAACCTTTCACGAGGATACACAACATTTCATCATAAACCACAATTATCATACCAATAGATGAACAGATTAAAATTGTACAAATAATAGTTAAATAAGTAAACGAGCCATGAATATACGCGTTACACATTTAAGTTTATTAAATCCAAAAATGTTAATTTAAACTAACAGTAATTTACAAGTTTTGGTAAAGGATCCGTATCGATGAAATTACCTTAGAAGTGGTGATGGAACTCTACGAAAAAGTGATGAAGACACAAGTCCATATTACAATAACTGCATGTTATAAACGAATCATATTTACAGAAAGGGCTTGAACAATAAGAGTCAACTTGAAAACAATTGAGTTGCACATTTTTAAATACTCCAGTTGAATGGTTCAGATAGCCACAACTTTTCCACGCATACAGTATCCGATCCTCAAATTTCGGAGAACTCATCTGATTGTGTATAAGCGAATGCATCTTTACCACGTTTTCTCGACTATGCAAGTCTATAGCCTTTTCATCCATTACAATTCTGTCACTAATGTATTTGCGAAATAGCTTGTACTGGCGAAAAAAATACTTGTCTAGTGGCTGAATTAGTGATGTTGTGCATGGGGGAATCTTCATTCTTGTACACTTTTCAGAGACGGTTGAAAATAGATCAGTGTCCATTTGTCCGCTCCATGAGTCCATTAGCAGCAAGCATTTTTCTTGAATATTGGGACCAAGACAATTTTGAACCCATTCTCGTGTCTTCTGTTTATCCATTTTATTAGATTTTGTACACATAATATAAATGTTTGGATGTGCAACTGACAGATTCCTGACTTGCTGTTGTACTCTAGGGCCAAATACACCATTGGTTTCCTGCAGGCAAAGAAGCATGGGAGAAAGAAGTTTTTCGGCCAGCGTTACTGTTGGCATTATAGTTTATGAATGCGTTATATAATTTCTTGAGGCAACTTTTCCACGAGTCATTTTCTCTCCTTTAATGGAAAGTGTCCTTCGTGGCTCCAAAGCATATGAAAAACCAGAGTGGTCCGCATTAAAAACTTGGGAGTTTTCAAAATCTGCTAATGCATCATTCACTTCGTGCACAAACACACATGCACTATTTTCGATACTTTCCTCTGACTTTATGTCGATGTTGGTGACAAATTTTGTAATCTTGCGTGATACTATTTTGTTTCTTGAATTGAAGGATGTACTCCAAGCAGGCGAAGCGTTAAAGTTGGAATTGCACATTCTCGCTTCATTTCGTGCCCAAAGACGTGAAACACACATGAAACATTGTAGAAGTGTTTTCGACAATAAATGAACTTTTCCAGAACTTTCTCTTCAATCAATTTCAGTTTTTCAGTCCTTGTACCCTCCTTCTCCAGATAATGGCGGAATCTGGAAATGTAGGACTTATGTTTTACACGCGAAAACCGAGTTTTTGTTTTTTCAAATTTATGTGATCTTGTATTGTAAAATTCCATCACTTTCCGTATTTCATCCAAAGAAAATGAGTCCCGCCCAATTTTTATGTTGGCTTCTTGTGAGTAAGAGGAGTGTTGACTATCGGAGTATGATTCTTGCCCTTCTGGTTCATCGTCGTAACAAAACTCGCACTCTTCGTCTTGAAGGTCCAATGTCACATCGTCAACTATTGATTTGCTGGACAATAACAGTTGCACAGTTGGAGAAATAGATTTTGCCAATTCTATGTCATCAGCGCTAGGCTCGCTTGCTGGTCCAAACTTTAAAACAAATTCTTGGAGCACTAAGCTCAACGCGTTAACTATTTTTGCCATAGCTGATATTTGGACGAACATGAAATAACAACTGCACTTCACCACCTCCGTCGAACTTCCTGAATGAAAGGGCTCGGTTTTTTCCGAGTCAGAAACGAGCCTCACTTTGTGGTTTTTGATGAAACGTTGTGTAGGCTCATGAATGGTTGGCCGCCTCTTTGGTTTTTAATGGGAAATATCTAAAGTATATGAATATTTAACATTATAATTTAATTTTCAGCAAGGCGTTGCACCTTCATAACAATTTCGAGTAGCTATCCGTCAAAAAAGCAAAACTTTAATTTTTGTCATTTTTGAGAAAATAGAGAAGGGAAACTCAAAATTTTACGTGCAATTTCCCATGCACTTTCATATGACATGACAAATGCAAAATTTCAAAAATTCGCCAAAAATCGAGATATGATTTCGAAGGCGTAATATTTGGCACAGCACCATGACCATGGTCTTCCTCCCCATAGTGGTCTCCACCCAATCTGTGGTGCGCATGTCCCACGATATGTGCATATGCACATATTTTAAATGTTTCAAAAACTTCGACTTTTTCCAATTAATAACAGCTCAGCCCAAGTTTGTCTTTTGAATGTGTTGGGTTGCGTGATGAGATTTCACATTTCAAATTCAAAAAGTATGGAACTTTTACATGTATTGCCTATCCAATATATATTGATGGATTTTGTGTTGTATGCAATCAGACAGTGTCTAGTGTGCTGAGTTTCAGCAACGCAAGACAAGGCTTGTTATTTAAAAAAAAATATTTTGGTACATGTAGCCAACGGCTAAGCTTTTAGCGCAAGCAAGCAACAAGTACTTCATTTGCGAAATAAATAATTCAACATTCCAACGTCAAATGGCAACTCAAGTGGATTGAAATCCACAACCTAGTCTTCTCCAGTATCTAGTCGCTCGTTCATGTGATATTCCCAATGTGATCTGTTAACATGCAGATGCAATACGCGGTAGCTTAAGCTTTGGTGTCACGAGAAATTACTCCCACTGTCGGTAGTGTGAATGGGTAAAAGAGATGGTGTTATAATCAGCAAGACTGTTGAGCCGTTGCATTTCATTTGAGAATAGCTCTTCTTTAAAGTCTAATCTATAAACCAATTAATCTCAAAATGAAGGGCAACATCACAAGTGTTTGCTTGTTACTGTTAACTCAATGGCAAATTAGTGCCGCTGATATCGACCTGAACACATTCTTAGCACAATTTCAAAACTGTAAGATCCTGGTTCACTCATTTGGAAACGAACCGTCGGACAATGCTGTGATCTCTTCTCTGGTCTCCTTGCAGTCACCTTACAATATTTTGGGGTACAATAAATTCATGAACAGTTCTGACTGGGAGTCAATCCGGGACATTTGTCGGGTTTACATATTCAACTTGAATGACCAACTCCCAATCGTCTTGTTGGAGGATTTTGTGTCAGCCATCTCAAGAAACGAGTTTAAAGCGGAGTACGAGACGGACGTCAACTTCATCATGTTTCCCAGTACTAGAAATGCATCAAATATTTACCAACAGCTTGAATCCATTTACGAGCAGTATGTATTGATCCCTTCTTACGGGCTCTTAGACTGGAATATGTTTGGGGTTACATTGGACATCAAAAGTCCCGATCGCTCATTCGTTAGAGAAATTGCGTATTTGAGGTTGAATTGCTTTGTGGAAATGTGTTGGAAAGATGTCGTTAAATATGAAACTAGCCTATTCACCATTAGGCAAATCAACAAATTAATGCTGAAGTCCAGGAAGGATTTTAATGGACTTGAGGTTTTCATTATCCTTCCAGACTTCCTCAAATCCGGTGTCACTGTTTCCGAACTCAGTTCGTTAAGACTTCACGATATAAAGATGAGAGCGAGCGCCCGGACGCTTTCCTTTGAAATTGCACACGCGAGGCTTGGACTCGAACTTGGCGCCTATCTTAATTTTACGACAAAGTTTGAGTCCAGTTGGCTTTCTGTGCTTCTGCGTACCGCAATATGGCCTAGTTCCACTATTTCGGTGTCTGGTTTGAGCACAGGATTGTTCGACAAAATCATACACACAGATATGGCACAACTCAGTTTCCTATACTGTAAAAATGCAACATCTTTCAATTATGAAAACGGCTTCTTCGCATGGACTCAACCATTGGACGCCATCTGTTGGATTTTGGTGCTCTCAACAATTGGAGTGCTGACTATTTTATGTACTGCACGACACTCAACCTCAATGAAATGGACACTTTCCTATTGTCAAACCCTCGTCCAAGTGGCTTGTCGTACTTGCTTAGCTTTGAGTGGTTCTATCTTTGGTCAGGGCGGAAATTATAAAAGGTTCAAATGGCTCATTCTGCTGTGGGTTATCTCTTCTTTGCTGATTAGCATTAATTACGGTGCATTTTACACAAGTAATTTTATTGTGGGAGGAGAGATTGATGTAATCGACACATATCCTGATCTTACAGCCAAAGGTTACATGGCGGTTTTCCCATCTGCAGACTACTTTGGTGCTTTCTCTGAAACTTTCGAAATATACAAGAAAACTGTTATGCCGGATTCAAAATCCACATTTGCTTACGAAGTATATAATGAAAAAAATGGATCCACTTTGTTTGATTATGTGTTTAGAGCTAGCACAAATAAATACACAATTAACCTGAAATTGGAAATTGAAACTATTGCAAATGCATGGGTCAAAGCACACGAGTACATTGTGGATGGACGCCATTTGCCGAGGTCGGTGTGTCACATTGGAAAGCAAAAACTGTTTCATGGAATAAAAGGATGGCGATTCTATCAACCAAACTCGGTTGTGTTAGCCAGGGCTTTTGGGGAGATGGTAATGTTTGGATTTGAAAAAGTGTGGGGTGGTGTTACAGTTCAATTAATGGAAGATATGTATGCACTAGTATTTGAGTTCTTGGCCCAAACTCACTCCAAGTACGACTCTGAAAATGATAACTTTAGTTTCAATGCATCCGAGTCATTGTGGCGGTTGCTGCTCTATGGACTAGGAATTAGCACTGCCTTGTTTCTAGGAGAAATATTGGTAGCAGTCATTGTGCCAAAATTACAGGCGGTGGAATGGAGGTTGATCATTCTAAGAATAAAAATAAAATATTTTAGATTTCGGGAGATTGTTGTTGCTGGTTGGTCGAGGTGCTATAATATATGTAACAAGTTGTAATTGTAATACTAATTGTAATAAATGTAATATGATCAAATTTTTGAATTCTTGGCGGGTTTGGCGTGTTAGTTTAGCCAATGTTAGGTTAGGTTAGGTAAACCTTTGAACTTTTGATGATTTTTTCGAATGTTTGGTTTTCGGCAGGTTTGGCGGGTTTTTGCAATTTTGAAATTTTTTGGTTTCCTGGGACTTTGTCAGGTTTAAATGAGGTTTAGAAAGGATTAGGGTAACATTACGTACGTACAATAGATTTTTGTTTAAGAGTTTATGATACAGTTGCCTGGCGCTACTGCTCCTCTTTTAAAAAACATACTAGTTATTAAATTGCTTGGTGACGACTTCTAATTATATGCAGAAAACAAATTGCGTCAAATGCCAAATGCATTGCTCTTCGTGTCGCCCTGTCATGCCGCGACCAGTTTGAACTCGCACGCAGACGCAGGCGCAGACGCACGTAGACAAGTCCGAGAAAACGACTTTAATTACATAGACTTCAATCAATAATTTAGCAGTGTGTCTCCTCCGTCACTCGTGTACTGCGGAGTTGACGGACGAAGAATCTGCTGGATTTGCATTTGCACATTATCGCTGAATGCATCTTAGGTAGCTGGAGCAAAAAAATTAAAACAACAAAGTTAGGGAACTGGGAACGTAAACCTGTTTTCCGCACATGCATGTATATGTATGTATGTAATGCAAGGCAAAAGTTATTCAAATGCGGACTTTAGTGAGCAAAAAATACATTACATTACATGGGTTACGTGAAGTGTAAGTAATGTGCGGACGTACAAGCATTCAAATTCAAGGCTGCCAACTTAAATCCAATCTGACTGGGAGAGAAATTGTTAAACACATTCAGCAATGCATGAAAACGTGAGAATTGTTTTATTCCCTGGACCTCCAGATCAAATAACACAATTAGTCAGTCAAACTTTGGCTGCCAGTCGCGTAGTGTTATTCTATATTCTTGACTAAACGAGTGTTAGAGCTGCTAAAATAAATAAATAAACGCTATACCCGTATTTACGGTTTGCTAATAAAGACGGGCAAGATATACAGAATACAGCAAGGCGACTCATGAAAGCGAAGTTAAAATGAGGGTGATTTTGCAAACTATTGAATTTGAAAAGGAGAAGGAATTCTACACCGGCGGGGATGTTATTTCCGGGAAAGTTGTTATTAATTTGCAATACAATGCGAAACGGATAAGAGGTATGTCAGATTTGCAAATAACATTTGTTTTATTCTCGGTATTAGCAATTTGTGGTTACATTTAATCAAGACTTCAAAATTTGCATAATACTTAAATATTTTACTACGCTGTTGCTACCTAATCGGATAATCGCATTTAACTAATCTTTTCCCACCAAATGTTATTTAGGTGTCGAGGTTAAGTTAATTGGGAAAGCGCAGACCTCCTGGACAGAGCGTAAAAAACGGATATCAATCCCCATGAATGAAATGGAGCAACATGTTGCCTTGCGGAAAGACCTGCTTGGATTTGGTATGTATACAATACGAGTTACATGTGCAAATTTGATTACCCTTTATCAAGTAAATGCAAAATGTTAATGCCTTCCGGCTTGCCAACCACACCAATCGTGTTTTGGTTGTTAATTTAATCCAAGATCCAATCAGGAGATACATGTCTTTGTGTGTAATATTTATGTGAATATTGAGTTACTTTAAAAGTATCATGTAAATTCTGCTTAATATTAATCTTTTAAATATAACATTGCAAATTATTTTGGGATTCAGGTGCAAAAAATGAAGAAATCACATTACCCCAAGGACTGACTGAACTGTCATTCCATTTCGTCCTGCCCTTTGGAATCCCATCCAGTTTTGAAGGGAAATACGGAGGTGTGTACTATATGGTGGAGTCCATTATTTCTTACCATTCCGCAAAGAAAACGGAAACAGAGAACACAACCACAAAAAGTTTTCAAGTCAGTGGGAATTTGGATTTGAATTTAATTCCAAATGCACGGAGTAGTGCTGAAATGACTCGTGCCAAAATCCTTTATTGCCTGTGTTGGAAAAGTGGACCGATTCGGTTATCTTTGAGGATTCTGGAGTCCGCATTTGTTCCTGGAGATAATATTGCATTTATGGCGGAATTAGTCAACTCGAGTACCTATACAGTCGATGTCAGCGTCGCCCTTGTGCAGGTAACGTTTTAATTGATAATTTAGCAATAAAACCACAATTAAATAATAAACTTGTGCTAAATTTTCTTTTATATTGTGTAATTAAAGATGCTTTTGATTTCTCAGCACATTACGTACTACGCCAGAACAGGGGAGAAGAGGGAAGTTCAAAATGTTTTACAAATGGATGGACCAATCATGGATCCAGGGGATAGCGTCGTTTGGAAAGAAAATGAATTCAAAATCCCCGCCGATATTCCAATTACAAGACTGGGTGGGGGCCGGCTTGTGAATGTTGAATATTTTATGAAGGTAAATTTAATAAATTAGCAAAAGTGCTAATTATTTTATGAATTGTAATTAAAGTATGTACTTTAATTTATTTGCAGCTTTCAATGGATTGCCTTTCCGCCAAAATCCCAGTCACAATCGGAAGCGTGTCCCTCAGAAGTAAAGACAAAGACATGGAAGCGTATGCCAAATTGCCTTGTATTATGTCATTAGAAAGAGAATTATCGAGAAGTTTGAGTTCCCCGCCCTAAAAAAACTTTTGATATATTTAATTGTTTAAATTATTTTTTTTTATAACAAAAAGACTTTTGTCAAAAGTCTTCCGTTTCCGAGACTTGTCAAAACAACATGCTTTTAAGATTGACGTACTTAATTCATTCATTCAAAGGAATAGCTGATCTGCACACTGTATGTAAATGTGAGTCAGTTATAAATTATTCCAGTAATTAATTGTTGTGAACTTCATTTCATTATTTCCCATGAGTCACTTATCAGTCCTGGAGCTTATTCAACTCGAAGAATAATTATGCCCACAGAAACACGAATTCCTGATGAATGATGACGAAGTGGCTTCAAAGATTTTCGCGAATATTAGGCACGTATTCATTCACCTGTTAATTTATTATCAGATGTGTAAAAAAATTGAAGTACTGAGAATTTTGAAGTTTAGCTCCGGGTATCCTGAGAAAGTTCACGGCATCACGGCATTCTGCGATTTATAACATTCTCAATTTTCGTGTTACAATTGTAAAAATTACATTTTGCTAATTTCACTGAAGGCCAAAGGGTCAGTTCTGTACGAGAGGCTTGGGAACACGAATACCAGCACACAATTGTAAAAAAGAACTGAACGAATAAGAACTGTATGAGAACTAAAAGCGAGATATTTCAGTATATTATGTATCAACTTAAAAATTAAGAGTGCTATCTTTACTGCATGCAAGTGTTTTGAAATGATGAAAAGTGAAATGCCATGTTTTGTTCTTAATTGCTTGATGTTTCACAGAACTTTATTTGCACCATTTTACGAGCGCAGCACAATTGATTGCACTTGCCGACCAGTGTACTCCCTTCTTGCAGTTTGCATGGTTTCTTGCACCCACCGCATGAAATGCAAGAAAATGCAAGTAATGCAAGTAATGGGAGAAATGCAAGA